>OMNN01103409.1:0-12850 GCA_900302755.1 Chromis chromis
GATGCAAACGAGACAAGACACAAAACTAAGAAATGAGACACAAAATGCACACACACACACACACACACACACACACACACACAAATCCAATCAAGCTAACACGCAAACACGTATAAGGTCTCCTAAATCAACATCCTCATGTATAGACCCTTGTGCATTTAATGCAAACACACCTAGAACAGCCTGCATGACTGCGGTAATGAAATAAAACATCCAGCGAATCGCAGTGGTCCAAAACTATTAATTTGATTGAGTTGATAAACATGTTTAAATCTTGCATGAGGGCCCAGCGGACACTGCTTTGCAGGACAGTTGCTCTTTAGGGCCAGTTGGCTTCCATCTAACTCCTCACACTGTGTTCCAACTCCTAGTGAGCATAGATTAAATTTGGGGGTTGCTTGGTTTTCTTTTGTTGCTCCTTTCAAATAGTCCTTCTGTAAGTGCAACATAACCCAGAGAACTGCTCTCCAGCTTGGGATACGGTGTCATGATATTTCTGGCCTTATGATGAATGACTGTCTGGAGCAGGTTCCCTCTCTGCACTTTGTCCTCCTGATTACCACCCAGCAGTACCCAGCTATCTGCTTTTCAGAAATCCCCTGTATATCTTTTTTTTGGTTAATTGTTACAAAAAAGTAAAAACAATAGGAGCAAATGTTTCATCTCCTCAGCTTGGCCTATGTACAGTCCTAAAGAGAGGCTTGGCGGAAAACTTTGTTTGTCCACAACTAATGTCTTTATAAACAGAAAAAAAACAAGTCACAATGGACAGGATGAAATTTAGCTGAGTCTGGTGGTTTGCTGTGAGAAAATACTGCCTTTAGTCTTTGTAAAGCTTCAAACTAAACTTTGCTCCTGACCCATTTTTTTCTCACTTGGGAGCTCATTTTTCACTGCAATGTAATGTCCTGCACTTCTAGAGAAACAGTACAACCATGACTAGTAATAGAGATAATTCAAAAATGTCTTCTGTGCAGTATAACAAAGTTATGATGCCATAGATCATAAAAAAGGAAAAAGGAAAGTGAAATTTCTTTGATAACTGATTTTTTTTTTTTTTAAACTAACCAAAACTGAAATCAACATGTAGCTACAACATCCAAGTGTCCACGCGTGTTACCAATACTGGAAAAAATGGTGGCTCTGTTGCTATAAATATATTTTGCTACCTACGTTTAGTTTCCAAGCAATCTGCTCTTGTAAACACAGCCTGAAGTTCAACCGAAAAGTCCCTGAATTTTTGTCATGTGACTGTTGGTCACAGCTGTCCCAAATGATATGTTCAGGGACCATTGGAAAGTTGAAAACCTGACAGTTCTTTCTGTTTGCTCAACTTCTAGCTCTCACAGATTTGAACATAAATCAATGTGTATCAAAGCAAACATGATTATGTGAACCACTGTTTATAGCCACTTCAGTGTTATTTCAAGCTGTTTATTTTATATCCTTTTTTTATTATATGGATCCCAGTGACCATCCAGAGGATAAAGCACATATAGAAAAAGGGTGGATGGATATTATATAAGGTCCAAATTCTTACAATACACAACCAAAAGTGTAATTTGCATCAAGTAAATCTTATTTACATAGACAAATATTACAATTTGATGATAATCTTTGCAGGATCTAACACACTATATCCTTACAACCTCAGTTCAAATAAGGAAAAACTAATAAACAACAGAAGCATATAGAGTATAACAAAATTATATATAATAGAATTAGATTTTGCATTACAGACAGTAGTATCTCTATTGCACCTGCAAAAAAAACATCCAGATCCTGACAAAGAATTAAAAATCTTCACTTGAGTGAGAAAGTTGAGTCTAAAAAAAACCTTAACATGCGACCGCAGGCCTTTCAGATGGCAGCAGCTTCATCACAACACAGCGCTGTGGCAGACACGACGAGATCGAAATCATAAATCAGACAAAACAGACGGCAGCCAGAGGAGGTGGAGTGCTCCATCTGCCCAGAGAAAATAGACAAATCTGAACTTTAGAGTGGGTTTAAACTCTCTGGATTATTTGGTTTACAGTCACTGCTCCAGCTAATGCAAAACTCACAGATTGTAATCTTATCTCGGTGTATGGTTCACGTGTATCTATACCACCCATCATTCATCTGTATTTCTCCTCTAAATCAAAGAGCAGGGACTGTTGTAAGAGCACTTTGCTTCAGAAGTGCTTTTCTGTGCTGGAGGCGATGATGATATGACTCTATGTTACGGTTATTATAGCCTGAGGAAATAAATATAAAACAGCGCTTCACTTCTTCACACGATCCAAATGTGAGTCATAGAGATTTATTCAATTTGGTGAATCATTCGTACATTTGGATTCCAAATGTTTCTTGAATTAATGCTGACATTAAGATGATAAACCCCATCTTTGTAAGGATTTTCTAATCTCTTGATTATGTCATATGGCGTGGTCAAGGTCAATGGCAAAACATTTATAATGTAAATGAGTTTCAGGGTGCCTCAGTTCTTTAAAGTTTTCAGCCCATAAAACCTTTGTGATAATCCCACCACTAAAATACTTAATTGCAACATTATTCTCAGTTAGTAGCCATTTCCAGGACTTTAATCTCATCTGTACAGTTTAAATCTACTACAAATCGGTGTTTTTTTTTCCATCCAGGTCACTTTGAAAACGCTATCTGACATCCATCAGAGGCCATAAATCATGATAAATGGAATTGTTGCCTTCTAAAGAGAAAAAAGGTTGTTCTGACTGAGGCAATCACTTCCATATGAGATGCTGCATGTAATTCACACACACAAACACACACACACACACACACACACACACACACACACACACACACACACACACACACACAAGAAGTGCATGCATGAATAGGTGCACAATGTACTACACATCCGCTTCAGCTTAAACTAAACTGTATACACACACTTTCATATGTAAACCACACACATGGCAGCCAGCGATGCAGGGTGGTGTGTACTCAGAGCTGGCTGGAGTTCAGACTGCAGTCACTGTGTTTGATTTCGTCAAATGATGGATTGTTCATCAGTGGGCGATCACACTTCATCAAAGGTCCACACCTCTGTTCGAATCAAACATAGCTGCTTTTCATTCATTACCCATCTATCAGCTCGCAGTGCAGTCAAACTCTAATCCGTCTTCTGCTGATTGTCTGACATCTAACTCCTCAAATCTCGCACTGTGTTGCTCACTTCATTAGATTATTTAAACAAGGAGTGATATCTTTTTTGGATGGAGTTATATCTATGTGAAATTTTTTCTGAGTCATCATGATAGTAGATTTTGGCATGCTTCTCTGCTGTGTTTAAATCATTGTCGGCTTTAAGTTTGTTCTACAGTTTACCGCTTAGGAGAGAAAACTTGGCGCAGAATTTTATTAGATTGCATTCTGGCAGTGCTGCTTGATCAACGAAGAAATGAATGTGTTCTTATCTTTATCCTCAGAGAGTAATAGGAAATGTTTCTCTTTTAAGTGGTGATAGATGTGTCTTGAAGTGCAGGTACACACGTTCAGATTTCTGGAGAGTTTCCACTATTTGTTTTTGACCATATTGAAACTTAATACTGTGCTTCAGGCTGTCGCTGAGTGCATATAGTTAATGTTTTTAGGAAGACCCCCGTGGAGTTTCCACAAAGACTTAATATTGCTTCAGTAAGTTGGTTATTGTTCTGGGTGTAAGAAGCTTAGGTGAAAGCAATAAAGCAATAGACTGAACCTGCAGCTCAGTCTATGGGGCAGAATTAAAGTAACATATAGTAAATACACAGGATAAAACCAGAATAAAGACTTACCAGGTTCTTGATAGCTTTATATGAGCTAGTCTGTCAAATATGCACCTCAAAGTGCTTTGGGCGGTACATCTTCATTAAACAATTACTCACTAGTACATCCTACACATTCCCTAGAGCAGCTCATCTCTCCATAGTGAAAGCATTTTAGTTCTTACATCACCATCCAGACCAGCTTCATTGCATTTGCTGCTCCCAAACGCACTCTGAGTTGAAATTAATTTGAGTTCCAGTGGGGGAAACAGGCACATGGTGATTGGCTGAGACACATGTAGTTGTGATTGGCAGCTCATGAGAGAGTTTTCTAATAAGAGGGCTAAACTTGACCTCTGAACCCACAGGAACTACAAATATCCCAGTTGGCTCCAGCTATACGTGGGGCTAAAAGCTTGATCTGTAAATACTCACAATAGCCACACTGCGGGGGTCAGAGATCAGAGGTAAAAGGAAATGACTATTGGCCAAGATAACACACCATATAAGGTGTTTCCTCTTGACATTGTGCAATTAGCCTCTCTATAATAATCTTCATTGTCACTTGTGTTTCGATCAACATCATTGTTAGGGATGTAATGAATCAACTACTTTGGGTGTTTGCTAGTGACTTGAATGTCAAAAGTTAGCTATAATGACACTACATGTATAGAGACAGGAAGATCACATTTAGCTCTCCAGGTTTATGTAAAATTTAACATAGATATAAATAGCATTTTGCCAGGCAAAGTACTCATCATGTCACCATAAAAAGTATTTTTACTTTAAAATACATATTCTCAGCTTTGATTTCTCCCTAATTTAGGATGTATTTGATGTGTAATTGGCCTGTACCTTTGAAAACACTGCTATAAATTATGGTCATATTATACATCAAATATCAAGGTATGCATGCAAATCTTCTTCATTAGCACCATTTTGCCTTAAAGTAATCCATTTTCTGACTGATGCTATTTTTGTTCATAACCTTTTAAAACAATTTCCAGAGTGGTACCCTCCATAAAGAATGTGTGAGTTGTTTCTAAAGGCTTTTATTAATGGTTAACAGTCACCACGAGTAGGCTTGGATGTGTGTTTCCACAGCTGGCCATCTGGTGCCCGCTGCTCTGTGCTGACTTGCTCATGTGGATTTAACAGGACAATAAACAGATTGTGGCTCTATTTCCATGGAGGAGCACTCTGTGATCTCACATCAACACCACATGAGAGGTGATAAAACATCCTACTTTTTTCAATGACTGTAAATTGTTATGAGTTTGGAGCAGGGTAGCTTAGTTGTTACAGACACTATCTGCCAGAGGGCATGCCATTAAGTCTCATATTTGTGGGCAGCTCAATTGTTAATGAGCCATATTCTGACAGTTCCATGTGTAGTCTGTCAATCCTGGAGGCGGCCAGAGATAAATTTCCCTATGTGTTCAGATTAGAATTATAAAATACAAGAAAGCACAAGAAACCATCAACCAAAGTTAATCCTTCAATAAAAATGGTAGTAAAGGTCTATCAAATTGAAACCTAGACATATTGTGTGTCAACAATCTTAAGAAATATAACTGCAATTGAGAGTTTCTATGTAAATGAATTAATAAGTGATGTAATACTCCAAACTAAGGAAGTAGGAATCTTTTTACTTACTGTTTAATAAAAGTTTAAGAAAATATTTCATCAGCAACATTTAAAAGATATACCTCATGTAAATATCGCACATGAGGCAAGCAAACATGTATAGTGTACAGTTACAGTGCCTATAAAAAGTATTCACCCCCCTTGGAAGTTGGACAGTTAAATTCATCATTAAAAAATGTGTAAATCTGACTAGAGCAGACTGTCCTCAAAAACTGAGTGACTGTGCAAGAAAGAGACTAATATGGGAGGCCACCAAGACACCTATGACTCCTCTGAAGGAGTTACAAGCTTCAGCAACTGAGACTGTGACTACAACTGGTGCCCAGGTTTTTAAGCAATCAAAACTTCGTGGGAAAGTGGCAAAGAGGAAGCCAGTGTTGAAAAAAAAATCTTTACTAGAGTTTACCAGAAGGCATGTAGGGCATTCTAGTCTACTGGAAGAAGGCTCTTTGGTCTGATGAGCCCAAAATTGAGCATGTTGGCCATCAGACTAGATGCTATGTTTGTCAGACACTGCACACTGCACACCATCACAAACATGCCATCCCTATTGTGAAGCATGGTGGTGGTAGCATCATGATGTCAGGATGCAGGCCCTGGAAGGATTGTAAAGGTAGAGGGTAAAATTAGGGCAGCAAAGTATAGGGAAATCATGGAAGACAACTTGATGCAGTCTGCAAAAGAACTGTGACTTGCTGATTCGTTTTCCAGCAAAACAAAGACCCGAATGACCCATACAACCAAAGCTTCACAGAAATGTTTTAAAGACAACAAGGGGAATGTTTTGGAGTGGCTGAGTCAGAGCCCAGACCTCAATCCAACTGAGAATTTGTGGCTGGTCTTGAAAAGGTCTGTTCACTCACGATCCCAATGCAACTTGACAGAGCTTGAGCAATTTTGCAAAGGAGAATGGAGTAAAATTGCAGTGTCCAGATGTGCAAGGCTGATTGAGACCTATCCACACAGGCTCAATGCTATAATTTCAGCCAAAGGTGCATCTACTAAACACTGATGAGGTGAATACTTATGCAATCACTTATTTTACATTTTATATTTTTAATTAGTTGACATTACTTTGCTGAAAAGCAATAAAATGAGACAACCTCCAAGGGGGGTTTAATACTTTTTTATAGGCACTGTACTTTAGTCCACAGTTTTTATTTAAAACATGATTGCAAGTATTGACTTTTCTTTTTTTTATATGGTGATTTAATAGATTAAAGCAGTGGATTATATTTGCAATTCATAATAATCAACTATTCCTGATCCTGTTATCTCATCTGTTACTCCTCAGAACATGCACATATGAACAAAGGTGGAAACACATATTTTTACTGACATGAGTGCATTTGGCTGACACACGCGTCACCCTCCCTGGACAACGTCCATCACTCAACATCTCATATGAAAAACTTTAGCATGACTCTTCTGACTTTATTTTTTTTTGTCTTTGGACCATGTTTAATAAAGTCCCAGTTCATCCCATCCCAAAATCACCTTCTAAACCCTGAGGGGTAAACGATGACATTTTATTCATTCAGCAAAGGGTGTGGAAACAGTCCAGCAGAGTTTTTCTTTTTCCCTACCTTTTCTTTTTCATTTTTTTTATATAATGATCTGCACTCAGCCATTTGCAAGAGCAACCTCTGATCTTTATCGATGATGCAGGAATGCAGTGGCTGTAAGTGGTCTTTGTGGATAACAGCAGACATTGTTTCATTTTGTGTATCGAGTTTCCTCTGAGTACTGTCTTTCTGCACATACCACACTGCAGCAGCGAGAGAGTTTTCATAATGTAGTGATGTTGCCTTTGTTTAATGATAACCTTAGGCTAACAGCTCAGTAAATCTTACCTTGTTTCACTTCAAAAGTGCCCCACTATATTTCTTCTTTCGAGTAACAAATGCTATGAGATTATATCAGAAATACTTCAAACATAAATTCATTTTGTAATATATGTTTCAGACTGATCTTGACTTTTAATGTAAGCATCTGTCAGTGTTAGAATGATCTTTTTAAGAATGCTGGATCTTCTTTGGAGTCTATTTGGTGCAGCATTGTCTCTCCAAGGTTAACCATGAACTCTATGTGTTTGGCAGTGGCCGGAGTGAGAGATTGAAAAATGAGCACTGTGTGGATTAGTGTGCTAAATGACTCTGAGTTGAAAGTTTAAAAACCATTCCTCCAGGCCCCTTCGCAGTATCACACATGGATCATCTAGATAACAGATCCATTAAGACCACTTTGATATTACATTATTTCCTCCTCTCATAATGAGAGGAGCTGGAGAGGAAGAAAAACAGGGTTGAGACAACATCTGGGTGTTGAGAGGTGACAGCCTGCAAATGTAAACACACAGTGGATGAGTATGGCTTCTTTGCGCATGAGATACTCAAATATTCAGAGATGGATTTTCTTGTGTATGAATATCTAAAGCCATGTTTATTTATTTAAAAAAATAACACAGTATGGGAAAGCTGGACTGTGGCTAATTGGCAGGACTTTTTGACCGCTCTTGACTAGCTGACAAGCTGACAATGTCGTGCAGCCATGTGTGGAGGTAAACACACAGAGCCTCTTTCCTTCTGTCTTCCTGACTCCATCTAAACCCCCAACCTCACCTCACCTCCTCCTCCTCTGCAGCTCATTGGGTCGACGCAGAGAAGCGTTGATCCCACTTGTTCTGGTTCACTAAGGCCTGGAATTCCCTGTTCAGATCAACAGGAAAGGAATCCTCTCTGTCCTCCGAGACAGCTAAAAGCCCGTCTGTTTTAAAGAGGGTTGGGGGTCTCGTAAACCTATCGGTCCCGACGGTGTCCGTTTACCTACCGAGCTTCAGTCTCGGCTCAGAGAATTCCGGGACCCTCTTAAATGACGGTTTATAGGCAACCTGTCAGCCCCGGGATCATCAGAGGTTTACGGGTGACCAATAAAAACGTTGCTGTGGTTCGGAAGCTCCCTAACTCATCTCCCCTGTTCAAACCCAACCCCCCGTTCACTCTTCCTGTCTCTAAAGATTAGAGGAGACCCCAATAAACTCTGCACCGTTTCCCCACTGCTTTTCCATTTGCCTCCTGCATTTATCTCTCATGTTATCTAAACCCAGGCTAGATTTTACAGTGTGACGACTTCAGCTTATCACTGGTACTGTCTTTTATCATCGCAAAACTGTCAAAGTAAATTAAATGATAATCCGAAACTTGAGGAGGCCTGGGCTTGTTTCATTCCTTGCATGTTTGTTGTTTCTTTAAAGGAGTTGTGAGAAATACACCTACTTTCTTGCTGAGAATTACATTCATATTTGTATGGTACATATAAAGCTGGATCCAGAAGTTAGCTTAGCTTAGCATAAAGACTGCATAAAGGTGGAAACACCTACCCTGACTCTTTTCAGCGGCATTCAGTCAAAATGGTGTCTTATTTGTTCACTAAGTACAAAGTCGTTTTATGTAGAGTTGTGCATGCAAGACTGTTGGTTTGCTTGTCTCTTCTTAAAGTTTCTGTTCTTTGCCTGACAAACTCGAGGGGAAGACAAAACTCCATGTAGTGACTTTTACCAGCCAAAATATAGATGCAAAATCAAATTGCCATTTTTATGATTTGGTCTTGTTCATATTAAATAAGCTAGATGCACATGTTAATCAGTGAGGTTTATACAACCTTGTCTCCACAAAGCTACATTCCTGTACAACAAAACTTCACTCAGTTATGTGCAAATGAGCCACAAATTCCACATAAAGAGGTAAGACGGGAAGATGGAGACACAAGTCAGTAACTGGACCCAAACCCAGCAGACTGGGTTTTGCATCCCGGTCATTTTCACTCTTTGTTTGCTTTTCGGTTTTCAATTGTTTCGTCAGGTTTAGGACAATATCATGCTTTGGTTCACACTTTCACAAGTACATGTGAAACCAAAATTACATGATATTTTACATACATAAAATATCATGATTTTGGTTAAAATACGACTCTTTTACCACATATTTGAAGCTTCTACTCCATTTTCTGTGTAACCACGGTGACAAGTCCCACCCCATCTAACATGATTGGTTGGCTGCAAAAAGTAAAGCGATAAAATAAATGGCAAAGATATGTTAATGTGAAACATATTTTTGATATGTCAACAACAATCCAGCAGAAATGATACGTTACCCTCAAAATGCAGTTTAGTTGTACAATTGTATATATAATTTTGTGGAGACTGGGTCTGTTTAGAGGTATTGGCATAGTAGGTGGATTTTGTGGGCTAGCTGTTTCCTCCCATTTCCCGCATTGTGCTAAGCTATGCTAACTGGCAACCGACTGTAGCTTCATGATATAACTCTCACCTAAATCTCGGCAAGAAAGCAAATGGGCATATTTCCCAATATGTCAAACAATTCCTTTAAAGATTGTTTATGGCTCTGTTGCTCTAAATACTGATGTAATATCTGAATCTGTATATTTTCCCCTAAGAATCCTCACTGAAGCTTGACATAACATCTAATAGTCCAAACACAGCATGAAAGTGAAAGAATGGTGACAAACACATTTTCCAGTCGTTACATTTAACAGATGAGATGTTTCATCAGACTTTTAGCCTTGGTTGATGGTTCAGAAGCTGCAAACATTCAGAGTGAGAACAACACATAACATCCAAACAATGTTTAGTTTGTAGACAAACAAGTGGAAGCAGCTGGGAAAATGAGCAGCCATGTTTTCAGGTAATGGCTCAATGTCAACTGAACATCCATCACAGACTGTTAAGATGATGAGCGTTGTTACATTCTGCTGAGTTCAGTCTAAGGCACATTTAAAAAGCTGTTCAGCTGATCAAAAGAAATAAGTTTTGATTGTATTTGATTGGATTTCACACTTACTCTTTTTATTTCACTTTCGCTGCTCGTCTTTCTTTGCCTTCTCTAAACACATAAACATTCGCTAACAGCATCTTTCCACATGGCAACATTGTATTTTATGCATTTGCACCATCTACTTTATGTGTTTCGGTGGTCAAACTTTATGGTGGCTGACCTCTCCTCGCTCCTAATGTCCATCAAAGCAAACATGCTCTGCTGTTTTCTTACCTGCACACTCACAAATTGGAGGTGACAGTTTTAGGTGGGACAGCTAAACGTGGTCAGGGCCGTCCATAAAAGCCGCGGCTCGGGTCAGTGCCGTGGGTTTCCATCTCTGATTATGGTTTACATGACAGATGGTGGAGTTATGGCTAAATCAACAAGTCCTGCACATATATCAAGGCAGGGAGGACCCATAGTTTCATACATTTATGTCCTGTTTTTTTTTTGTCTTAGAGGGGTATTTGTGATGCATATTTAATTCTTAATAAAGCTGCAGGATGTAGATCCGAGTTGGGCGGTAATTCTGTGTTTGGCACCTTTTGAAATTAATTTTAGCATATTTTTATTTCAATTCTTCACTGCAAGGCTGCATTTAACCTTGAAACTTGAGACACAAAGAGCTGATTTGCTACGCAGGTGAGTCATGTTATGCTGATTGCCAATTGGCTGCATGTCTTCAGGTGCAGAAGAAGTCTAGACAGTTAATGTTTTGATATGTGAGTTTTCTCCACTTTTCTCTGCTTTAATCTTCTGAGTTACACTGGATTCCTTAACATTGTGTCTTATGAGGCAACTGTATGTGACACTTTTATGTCGAAACATAGATGAAAACCTGTAATTAAAGAAACACTGCAAGAATGATATAATGAATATTTAAGGAATATCAATGTTTACAAAATACAAAAAAACTAAAAACTGACATCTTAAAATTTTAGTCTCAAACATTTAACGCAACTTAATGCAGATATTTTCCAATTAAAGAAAAGATGCAAATATAACATCTCTTACATCATGGTTACTGGTCTCAAAAAGGTTTAAAATAATAATAATAATGGCCTTCTCACAAATATAACTCAAATTAATACTGTAAATTCAAGTATAACCGGACACTGACTCTGTGTGAGGCCTGGAAAGATTGAATGATCTCCAGCTGGTGTTGACACTGGAAGTCACTTCACCTGTTTTCTTTGCATTACAGGACAATGTTCCTCTCTGCAGTCTGAATGGCAAAAGACCTGTTCTGGGCTTTTAGCAGAGCAGTGATTTAATGTTTTAATGAAGTCGCTGCACTCATGCACTGCCTCTTACTTGCTCTACAGCTGTAAAAATAAGTATTGGACCATCGCTGAGGGACTATTTATTTTAAATAATATTTGGTCTCCCTTGGAAACAGGGGTGAGATCGATCCTGGATAGGAGAGATGCAACAATGTCTGTTGATTTAAGGCATGCCTATATTTATGACTTTTATTTTGGTATATTTAGGACATACAGTAATGGCTGGATCCATTTCCAGGTCCACAGTCCAAAGTAAATTTAGCATCAAAGAATTGGGAGAATATTGCCCCCATAGGCCTGTATCCTCCTGTGTACTGTCTCCTTGATGTATGTTTCTCCTCAGTCCCTTTGTGGATGATTATAATCTGAATGAAGAGAATTTATGTCCAGCTCTGTGCAGCAGCCAAGCCTCCAGATGTGCTCTGGATGTGGACATCTTCATGTCTAGTCTGTGTAATAAAAAAGGTAGAAGCACAACGTTCTTCTTTGAAAGACAGTAGTGAGAGACACACTTACTGTTCAACCAATAACCTGTTTTAGGTTAACATGACACAGAGGAGAGGCTTTTGATTAAAATACCTCATGTTTAATCACAATTCCGAGGGAGACCATAATCAAAATTGAATCCAAACCTAAAAAACATCAACTCCAAGGTAGCCATAGTTTACATATTAACTTACAGTAAAAGATAGTTATCACACAGTTTTACACAGTTATCATTAATTCATCAAGGAAGGTATGCTGCACATGTCTTTACCTCATATAGGTGTCACATTTTTCTCGTGTAGTGGCAAATTGCTGTATACACTAGGGTCAAATTAATAGTTTTGGGTAATGCATATGATTGAAATGTAATGATTATTTGCTTAGAGACAAATGTCTTACGTCAGTCAAGTTTTTCACACATCAGTGAAGTCCTTAAGTGCAGCCAGGAGTCTTTGTCAGACAAACTGATTGTTAATGCAGTAAAGATTAAAGGCTTAAAAACTGGCCTAATTGTGTTCACGCTGAATTTTATTTTATTTTTTTAAAACACTAAAACATAAACAAACTGTGTTATCAAGGCAGAAAATCTGGCCTCTGTCAGCACTGCGTCACTGTACTGCACATCTGTTATATTCAGGAATCTCAAAATAGCCATTAAAACATTACATATGCTATACAAAGGACAGTAATATAACATTTTTACACTTCTTTCACTGATGTGTGAAACAATAACCACATGTTTGATTAAAACTTCCAAAAAAAGTGACTTGTTCTATTGCAGAAATGGAGACTTGGATAAACATCTGCCTCTGTAACCACAGCACCT
>OMNN01103410.1:8525-39826 GCA_900302755.1 Chromis chromis
CCCAATCCCTCCTTCCCACCCTCCGCCCCCAACGCCTCGGACCGAAAAAGCTGCGACTAAAGTTACCGAGTATTAGCTTTGATTACAATTCTTAGAGCGCAGCTTTGATCGAGCGACACGAGTTGAGTCGCATCGGGTCTGTCATCATCTCTGAGAAAGACACATATTCAGTTTTGTAGCACTAAAATAACCTCAGCATGCAACCTAACTTCCTGTTTTGTTTTTTTGTCTGTTATTCTGCTTGTTTTTCACAGTCAGCCAGCTACAGCAGACCCTGGCTTCTGTTCAGGAGCTCTTGATCCAGCAGCAGCAGAAAATCCAGGAGCTCACTCAGGAACTGGCTACAGCAGAGGTAGCTACCACCAGCATCGTTCACTTAACATCTCCAACAACTTGCAAGAGAATCGTCTATATAGAGTAAAAAATATGATATTTTGCTTAATTATTCTGTCTCTCGTGTCATCTTCTGCTTGCATGGTTGTACATTTATTGTTTTGGGAGATGCTCCTGTCCATCTGAACTTTACCATTTCATTGAAGGACATATTTGTGTTATCATACACCGATCGGCCACAACATTATGACCACTGACAGGTGAAGTGAACAACATTGATCATATTGGTACTATGTGGTGTTCTGCTGGAAAACCTAAGATTTTGCCATCTGTGTTGATGAGACTTAGACACCCAAATAAACATTGTCCCAGAACAAGCACACTCCCTCATGCAAATGGCAATTCCAAATGTCACTGGCCTACCCCCGCAGGAAAATGCACCCCACCACATGGCAAAAACATCAAACAATCAGGAACATCTTGAGGAACATGACAATGGCCCAAGATGTTGATTTGACCTCCAAACTTCCTAGACCCCATTCTGATCAAGCATCAACAGGATGCAGTGGAACAAGTTTGATTGACAGAGGCCCCACTGGACAACCCAGAGTACCCAAAGTATTAACTGCCAACATCCTAGTGCCAGACTCCATAGGACACCCTGAGAGGTCCTCTTGTCCATGCCCAATGGTTCAGAGCATTTTGACCACATAAGGGGGACCAACACTTTATTAGGCAGGTGCTCATAATGTTATGCATGATTGGTGTATATTTACTGTCAAAAGTAAGTTGAAACAACTTCACAAAGCTGGCAACAAGTGAAGCTTGAATAAGAAGTTACATATTTCACCTTTAAGATCTGCTGTTTGTGATTGATGATTTTGATGAAAGCTAGACAGGCAGTAACTTTGCAAGTACAGAAGAGCTCAGTAAAACTCAAGTTACAGGTTAAAATCTCCAGATTGATGAGGTGATGCAAGAGGTTTCTTGAGGCCTCTGTGTACTAAACTCTTTTGCGCTGCTCGAGTCATAACTACCTAAGACAGACAGCCTTATTATACTGTATATCATCAGAACACAAGCTACAAAAAAGTAAAGTGCATCTCATCACGGGACCATAATCTTTAACCATATCGTTCCTCTTCGCCTTGATTTTTATAGACAGTGTCCATAATCTACTCAGAATCGTAAGTGTTTCGGTGAATCGGACTGAGTGATTGTTCTAAAAACTTATGTGCAGGGATGAAATGTTGCTTGCTTTTTATAACACTGCTCATAAATCCTTTTATGATCTCTGGGCTCTAAAAATTGCCTTGGAAGAGACAATCTTAGACAATGTTTTATGTCCACAGCTTGTTAAGCACATGGGTGTGTAACTGTAGCATCTGGATATCGCAGGAAAACATATGCGGACACATCTGCTTCGGCACAAACCAGGAAGAAAAATATGGATCCGTTCCCTGGACGAGGTTCATCAAAAACTGACGACTCATAGCTCATTTTGTACTGTTTCAAGTTCTGAGCCACACATTTGTCTCAGTGTGTGGTGTAGGAAAACAGCAGTGGCCCAGATCAGCATGCGTGAATATTTGGGTGTGATGATACGATTTGACCCCATGCTGGTCCGACACAAACCTGTCTAAGGTTTTCCTCACCCTGACACCCAGTTCTTTCTTTTCTTTCGTCATCTCTAAATCACAGATTGGATTAAAAAGTGTCTACTTCATTTGCTATGAGTGCCTTGTTGGACAGCAGTAGTGTATAAAAAGTATATTTCCCATCAAAACACCCATTAAACAAATCATAAACTCTGCTTTATAGTTATAGTGTTGATCTTAAATTTTCCCTGTGAGTCGGCACGAGGCCCTCTGTTGTCTCGGGCCATGGGGGAAATTGGGAAATTGTTTTCAGGTCCGGGATGTTTGATGAGAAACACATGTTGGAGCTGGGGAGCTACTTATCATTCACCGTTTGTGGCTTTCAGGGTTTGCTTCACCACGCTGCTCAAAGCGCGCCACGCTTAGCAATTATACCTCTCAACGCGGAAATGTGCCTTTAACCCAAAACACATGGAGACTTCTGTTTCTTCAGCTGCTAAGTAAACATTTCTCGTAGTTTGAAACCGCTCAATTGCGGAGTGCGTCTACTGTCCCTAAACTGGGGACCTCATTATGGAGGAGAGTTTAGACCGACTGGCTCATGTCCACACACAAACGCACACTCACGGACACACACACAGTCCAGGCTGATGCTGCACATTTCCAGACATCAGAGCCTGGGACGGTTTTTGTCTGTTTCACTTATTTCCTTACTTATCATGATTCTGCAAAGACGTGCTGCTGTGTTCTACCACTGGTGTTGAGGATGAATTCGCCTCAGGATGATTCATTCATGATGTTAAACAGCCAAGTCTATTTCTGCTCCATTATCATTACAAATCTGCCTGTTAACTGTGTTTGCCCCGCTGTCTCAACTCACTGATCGTTCTCTTTATTAGTGGATACTACATAGAAGATTAGAAACCGCCTCCTTGCTTGTGTGAGACGAACTGCCAGTGGGAAAGTGCATAAATAGAGTGAAATCAATTGCACTGTACCAGTGTTTCCACTCAAAAACACTCCTCTGGGGACTTCCTTTTGAAACTAATTCCATCATAAATATACATGTGTTACACGAAAACACACTGTCTGCCGGCGGAATAACTGTGAATTAATTTGCCTTCAGACACTCTTAAACAAGGCTTGTTAAAGATCTTATCTTGTTGCTAATGGTCCACAGGCATTTATCTTCATTTAGCCAGATGCGCTGCCGTCCTTGGGTGCTGCTAGAGTTGGTCTTTTTTTCCCTTTGCTTGTAATATATATTTTTCTTTTTTTTCTTTTCTTCCTGAAGCACTCAGTTAACCAGCAGAAATAGGCCGACCCCTATCACACCCAGGCACCCACCCGAGACATATTAGTTACAAGGCTTTTAAACCAGTTAGAGGAAATCTTTACTATGAGCAGTATTAACACAGTAAAAAACACATCCAGCCGGCACAGTGGTGATTGATAATTTAATAGGCGGCGCCACTCGGATAGGGTGAGTTTGTGTTATTTTGGTTGTGGCAGTTTGTCTGTTTGTTCATGCATAATGATTTCTGTGATGTGCAGTGCCAAATGGAGAATTATGTTCTCCAGTCTTTAGGCCACAGAGTCCTTAGAGCTGCACACCTGCACACCAGGAACTGGGGGGAAAGACAAACATCAGACAGAAGTGAGGATTTGAAGAGGTGATTTTTTTTTTTATTGCACACACAAAGAAACACAGGAATAGGGTTTAGAGGTCAGATAAGTTTGTAACTAAGGAAGGTCTCTGAGCAGCTACAGCAGTATGCACAAGTTTACTTATTTTATGGATTTGCAGTGAAAAGACATAAATAAAACGCCTGCAAAATATGTTATTTCCCGAGGGGTGCCCAGACTTTTGCATGTAACTGTGTATGTCCACAACCTGGAAACCAAAATACGAAAAAAAAAAAAAAAAGGAGATGCAGGAGAGAAAGCAGAGACATTTAGCAAGTGGTGTAGAGAAGATGGAATGCATTTCAGTTACATATGCAAAAAAAAAGGCAGATTTGTAATTAAATGGGTAAATATACATGTAGAAAAAAAAATGCATGTATTTATGTATGTAGGGTTAAGTTAAATAAATTAATCACAAATCTGCCTTTTTTATGTACCTGAAATGCAGAGGGAGAGAGAGAAAGAGAAATAAATGACATTTTATTACAGAGGCAAAAACAAAAGAATCGTAGTGTATTACTGATAAAATTACAATGAGAATAGTCATATGGAGGTTGGATTCTGTGCTGTAATGTGTAATGGAATTATCTCCTAAAAGGTGCTTTTGTAATCAAAGCTGATAAATAATTGCAGAGGTTAAATATTTTGATCAGCAGTTTGCTAAAACATCCCAACTTACACACTTATGCGGTCTATTGGATCTCTGTCAGCACTTCAGGTTGGGCTTTTAAAGTCGGCATACTTTAATTCTCTGCAGTCACTGATACCCCCACCACTCAGCCTCCACCCAAACACCTAGTGCACTTAACACACCATCCTTACACAATGTGTGTGTATACACACTGACATAATGTATCTCAGAGCTGAAATTCAGCCCTGGCCCAACATTTAATTAGGTTTCTTCAGACTTAATAAGACATATGTCAGAGTTAGTGTTGTGTGACAAGCCTTGATGTGAGATATTATATGGTGCTGCTCTGTAGATAATGCATATTATGTATGTAGCTGGTGGTTAACAAGTCTGCTCTAAAGCCTTCTTTCCTTACGTTATGGGACATAAGCATATAAAAATCATCGCATTTCAGCTATTTGGAGAAATCTGCCTTTTTGCTAAGTTGATTCTGTGCCTTGGAAATCGTTTAGCTCAGCCTATACGGCAATTAATTTTTTTTCAACATAAAATGAGAGAGAAGCAGAATCCAGCCTTATTATACGGGTGCCTTGGGGAGGCGAGGGATTAAGATGGTTCTAATGAGGTGACGGCTGTAATAAGAGTGTCTTCAGCAGGCCTCCAATGCACCACCTCTAAAACACGGCTCCTTATCAGCGAGGTTTAGGAGCCGATAAGAGCCCAAAAAAAATCCTCCTTCCCCCTCGCCTCCTTTTTCTGTCTCCCTACACTTCTCCTCCTCTGCCTCCCTCCATCCACTGTAAATGAGTCTGATCCCTTTCAGATGTGATTCAATTAATTTCTCGTAGATTTAATTACAAGCGAAAGAGTCCAAGTTATCCCTCTCCCCTCGATAGGGGGTCCACGCTTTCTAACAAGCTTCCTCTGGCGAGTCAGGAGAGTCTTAATTACAGTTTTTACTTTTCTTTTATCCCACTTTTTCCCTTGTCTGCTCCTTCTACTCCCTCTGGTCTCATCACTCTATTCTCTCGCTCTCGCACATGTTTGTGCTTTTTTATGCAGGAACGGGCTAGGAAAGAGGAGCAGTTATCTACTTACTGGTTCACGAACATTTTGGCTTCATAGCTTTGGTTGTGACTCATCATGATTAGTCACAACTAAAGAGTGATGTTGCCTTTTCATATCGCTTTATTGGAATAGTTTTGGAGTACAGATGTGAGAATGTCTAATAAACTGTAATGCCGACGCTTTTCCTTCTTTTCTTCCATGTTGTTAATCTTCACGTGACCCCTCTTTTATCTTGCGACCCTTTGGGTGCTCTGACATACATCACTGAAAACATCTGTTTCATGTGTGTGGAAGCTCCTCCACCGCTTGTGTTACCATGACTGTCATTCATTTTGCTGTTTTTGCCACAGCTACAGTTTTATCATTGCATTTGGCTGCCGTCACGTGATGCCTTTTTTGTTCAAGGCCTTTATCAAAACTCATCATTTTATAGCCGCCTCTGTCAAAGTCCAGCCTGCCCCTAAAAAAGTGCTGCAGAGACAGATTTTCAGCAGCAATTTGCCATTCAAATACTTTCCCATTATGCACCAGTGTGAGTGATAACACACGCCTTTGATAAAAGACAAAAAGAACAAAACAAACTGCTAAGCTTTGGTCTGCCTTCATGAATGTGGCCATTGTTCAAGATAATCATTATCCAAAACACTGCACACTGGCCTAATCTGTTCTAGATAGTATGGAAAATTATGTAAAAACAGCATGATTCACGGGACTTTCTGACACCATAAACGTGGCCGTAGCGAGGTTGTTTGTCCAGCTCTCTGGCGTCACCAGCACCAGGCAGTTGTGAGGTTGTTATGGTGATGGATGACCTGACTACACGAAAACATTTGGCTTTAGCATTTGCATTTTCCGGATTTGTTTATGTAGCCTGTCCTTTTTTTTTTTTTTTTTTTTTATTAGGACGTATTGCTGTGACTAAGCATAGAGGAGCTGTTGAAAGACCTACAGTGTATCTGCTTTGTGCTGCGACCCTGCGTGTGACCCCAGCGGTGCTTTTGTGCCTGTGTGTGTGTGTTTGTGACAGTTGTTGTGTGTGTCTCACTTGTGTTTTTCCTACAGGCATCGTCCTCAACCAACCGCATCCTGGACAACCAAACAGTCGGAGAGCTGAAGGCTGAGATCGTCTCTTTGAAGGGCTTACTGCTCAGCAGGTAACAAAGTTATCCAGACCCCTGTCACATGAAACAGACCAGGTGTGTGTGCGCGCGTGTGTGTGTGTGTGTGCGTGATGCGTGTGTGTGTGTGTGTGTGTGTGTGTGTGTGTGTGTGTGTGTGTGTGTGTGTGTGTAGAAGGGCTTAGGTCTTGGTGTTTTCATGCACTTTTAAATTCCTTGATGCAGTCCATTTGAACTATTTGACAGCGTTCAACAGGAGCAGCTTAATATGTCAAACATACTATTCGTTAACATGTGTTGCATCTTATCCACATTTCATTTACCCCCCGTCATTAAAATATATTTCCAACTGTCCTTTTTCATACCTTTTAAGTTGCTCTTGTACTTTATTTCTTTTTATTTGATTTTGGTTCAAATGAGCTAATGAAAACAGCTTATACAGGTTGAAACACAAAGATTGATGTAAGTATTTAAATAAAACACATCAATAAGTACCTCCAACACATGTATTAACACATGTGGAGCCAAAAAAGCCAAGTAGAAGTTGCGTAGCTCCCCTTGAAGATGATCTACTTATATTAAATGTGAAAGTTAATTGTTGACTTTTGAAACTAGTTTGACAAATCTTTATTCAGGGAACACTTACTACTGTGATGACTGTTGTCATCACATGACTGAAGCATGAAAGGTTGTACTGTATGTAAGGGGGAAATAACCCAAGCTGGCACCCAGTTAATGACTTTGACAAACTGATGTAAATCCTGTCTACTGAGGAATCCCATGAGATTCGGTTGAAAGCCAAGGAAAAGGCTGACCAAGATTCACAGTACATATATTGTCCCTGGAGGTCTGAGTTTAAATCTTACCAACTCCCTTCTTTTGTACTCTGCTGCTATAGATGGTCTGAAAGTTTGTGTATGAATACATAAAACAAAGGAATACATAATGTCACATTGCTCTTGCAAATTGCACACTTGATTGCACCATTGTTTTACTTCACAACTCGGCCAATTAGCATACTGCAGGCATCAGCTGGTCCTCTGAGTTTTAATGCTTTTATTGGGAAGCAGGGTAAACACATATGTGCACAGTTGGTCCAGCTGAACTTTATGAGAGCAAAATGAAGGATGGATGTGAAAAAGAAACATGACTTGTGCAAACTGAAAAATCTGCCTGATCCTGATAAAATATAGTTTCTCCTGTAAAATGAGATTGTACCTACGACGTTAACAACAAGGTGCGAGGGAATTTGTTTCACTGTTGTCATAAGGTGTCACTATATACTGCTAGACGTTCCCTCATTCTTTCCTGCTTTGTTCCTCAATCTAGTCAGGCACAGCCCAGCTCAGTCGGGCCCATTAGCATGCATGATTATGTATCAGTGTCTATAATGAAGCCTGAAGTAAGAGTGTACATCAGAAAGCCAGCAAGGACAAAAATTGCCTCAGAACTGTCTAGTTGAGCATGTTTCGTTCCCCTCATACATTCTAATCAGTAATAATCCCTTTGTCATTTGCCTTTTTGACTTCATCCTGACTCCCACAATGAGTTTTCTGGCAAAGGCTTGAATCACAAAAACTAAAGGCTCTGTATCACCATCTGTCTCCAAACTTGTTCCCTTCCTATTCTCATGATCCAAATCATCTCCAAACTGTTTTTTTAAGCCCCAAGAAGTGCTGAACCCATTCAACGTTGTCTTTTTGATCTTAAAAGCTGCAGTGGGTGTAATTAAAAAATCTCGGAGCATCTTTACCAGGTGTGCTGAACATCTGGCTATTTGGGGGGAGAAAAGCCATTTTCTCTGCTGTAATTATGAGAATTAGATCGGGTGCTTAGAGTGTGGCTGCATGAAAAAAATGTAAAGCAGTGTTGAGGCTGTGTTCTTAGTCAACACCTGACTGGAAGCTATATATAGTTTTGTGGTCACAGTATGCCCAATTATGGCTGATTACATCGTGGGAAAGCTCTCAGTCTTCACACGTTTTGATCGCAGAGAGGTTTTTGATGAAGTTGTGATCAGGCCTAATTTTTATCAACACTCTTGTCTGCTACCCCAAACCCCCCTCTCACCCCCCACAGGAGACAATTCCCTTCAACTCCCTCTATTCCTAAGATCCCCTCGTGGCAGATTCCCCTGAAGCCGTCGTCAGCATCCGGTACGCCGTCCGTGAACCACACCAACAGCAGCAGCGACATCTCCCCCGTCAGTAACGAATCCACCAACTCCTCCCCCATCAAAGATGGACACCACAGCCCCCAGGATGCACTGGGAGGGCCTGATGGAGCCCATGGGATCAACGGGGATACTGTGGGCCTTAGTGTAACGCTGCCCCTGGATCAGGTCCGCATGGAGGTGCAGGGGGAGGAGGAGAAGAAGGAGGAAGAGGAGGATGATGATGTAAGCCATGTAGAGGAGGAGGAAGAGGAGGAGGAGGAGGAGTTGGAGGAAGAAGAAGAGGGTCTGAGCATGCAGACAGAGGACCGGCGAGGTGGGGATGGACAGATTAACGAACAGGTGGACAAACTGAGGCGGCCCGAGGGTGCCAGCAACGAGAGTGAGGTTGATTAGACAACAGCAGAAAGCACAAAAAAAACACACTCTCCGAAACGCCACTTCTCCTCTCTGCCGACGCCTCTGCTCCTCTCTGCTCACACACATTCTGCTTGTTTTCTTTTTTTGTTTGTTTTTTTTAATTGTTAATCAAGTCTTCACTGTCTGTTTCCACTTGTTTCTGTTACATCGTAGTGTCGAGCAGAATGAGGAGAAGATGTGGGCGTAAGAAGATGCTAAACTGACAAATATTGGAGTGTTTAGTGACACATGGCTCACCACAATTCACTTTTGATCATGCAAACTAAATGACTGCATGCCGAGCCAAGTGTTGTTAGGTTTCTTTGAAAGGAGGAACGGGGAGCAATAGTCGAATCAGAATGACTTTAAAAGCCTGTATGCAGTACTAACCGTGTGTGACTTGCTGCTTTTAATTTCCATGATTTGATCAGATAATTCACAGCTTTGCCTTGGTGTCCTTGTAATTGTACTAAAGGCTCTTATTCAGACCAAAGAGGCAGCGCTGCACAGAATATCTCTGCTGCATAGTGCAGCTGTGGGTCAGGAATCATATGTTGGTACTTCAGTCTCAAAGTTACCGTGAGCTTCCAGTGGAGCATTAGCAGAGTTTGTCTCCCTGTTGATGGCAATAGGAGAGGACAAGCTCTTCCAGGGCCGGAGCTTTTAGCCTCTTTTATGTGTCCTTTCGCATTGGTGTCAGTCTGTCAATAATTCACAAGGCCAGCAGGGTGGCATTTGGGTGAAATAAAAGCCCTGAAATTCGAGATTAGAATGTGATGACGGGCTTTGTTCCATACCGGTGTCAGAGTGCTCATACGCTCAAAGGAGGGGAAGATGAATGTTTTTTCCCCGCTTTCCTTTATCACTGAGGGCTGAATTGTGCATCTTTGCGAGTGTGTTTGTGCGTGGCAGGCGAGAAAACCCAGACTGTCTGCTGAGCTGTATCTGTGTCTCCAGCAGGGCAGCTGATTTGGTTTGTGAAGTATGTTAATAATCAAATGATCAACAAATAACAGATGTATTAGTTCATGCAGCTTGAAATGTCAAGGAGGCTAAAAGCGGAAATCTAATACAGAAAGCCCAGTTGCATTGTATTATTTTCTGTGACAAACCCTCCGGTCCAAATTACGTAGAGCCTCCCACAGTGAGTAATCTTTACAGAAAACGGCGCCAATATTTTGTAATTAAGCTGCAGTAAGACAACAAGCGCTGCCACAGATGGAAGTTGCAGAACTCGTATCACTTTTGTTTTTTTTTCTCTCGGTGTGGAGGTGGATTGGGGAAGTTAAAAAAAAGCCCCATGATTGAAAAGGAAAGTAATAAATGAATACTTGACTTATTGAATTACTCACTCGGTCTCAAGCTAACAAGAACAGTCCATGAGTGAGAAGAAGGGATATCAGCTCTTGTGCCATTTTCCATCTTCATCACATGGCCTTCATGGAAACACAGAAAAGGTAGAGGGACACTGCACATTACTGATTCACTGGGCCTGACCTGCACATTATGTTTAGTTATGGTGATCGAGATGTTAAAGTTCTGAATGATGACACAACATGGCAGTTTGCTGTAAAGTATATTTTTTGATGTATTAGAAATGAATTTTTGTGGATGATTAACTTTTGTTAAAAATGATTACAGAATTAACATGTTTCGCAAACACTGTAGTTTCAGTAATGGATCCTAACTTGCTGAACACTGTCTGAAATTTAGCCATAACTGTAATAAATTTGGTTTAACTCCAGAAGAATCTCCTTTTACATTTATTTGAAACCAGCTAGACACAATATACACTTGACTGTATCTACTGTACCATTAAAGGATAATCCTAGTATTACTGGGATTTTCATGTTTATATTATAAAACTGTTATTAAATTCAAATCGTACAGAACGTGTTCTTTAAGTGGGTTGTGCAGGTTTTTGTGGTTTTTATTTTTGATCTCTGAGATGTTTGTGTGAATGCGGCTGTGGATGCAAGAAGAGTGTAACATTTAAATCCTATAATATGTTGAATTTCTTTTCAATTTGCCTCAAAATACTTTATTCTGGAAGGCTATTTTTTAGTTTTTTTTTAATTAGGTTTAAGGGTTATACATTTTCAACTTTTGAAAAAAACACCCAGCATGTCTGGATATCCAAAGGTCCTCGAATACTAAAATCATTATTAGGTGAAATCTTCAGATGAATCTTTGTGGTCCTTGAGGTCTTTCTGTTTTGTGTCTCCTGCTAACCAGCTGTGAGGTATCAGTAACACCAGATACAGATGAGAACGCTGTGCTACTTTTATGTTTATTGTATGTAATCATGAATCACCCTCTACTGAATTATGAGAAAACATCACAGAGCAGGGACTTTCAGCCTTTAAAAAAAAAAAAAAAAAAAACTTTCTCTCCTCAAATGAGTAAGTGACATGGTTATACATTAAATGTGGAAAGTTTTGTTTATTTCTGTAGGTGCATCATCAGTGCCTATTTTTTGATTTCTGTAGTGTGAGTTCTGCTTTCTAAAAAAGGGTTTATCATTCCATTTTGAAAGCGGTGAAGATGTTGAAGAAAGCCTGATTGCTGATTTAAATTTAATTTCCAATCATTTTTTACTTAACCCAAAGGTACAAAAAAAACTCTGTGGTAGGGTGAGACGGGCATAGAGATGGAGAAGAACAACAATAATTGCAGACAGAATTGAAACTGTGACTGTTCGTGGTAATCTGATCTCATTAATTTGCATCTTTTACGTAAAAAAAATGTAATTTGTGGGCCTAATAAGAAGTTAAACATTGCTTTTCTGTGCTTAAATTCATAATACTAGCAGTGCAAAAAAAAGTCAAGGTTGACCTGTGGCGACACCGAAGGAAAGCAGTGTTGTTACCTGAATCATGAAGGTTTATTTCAGTACATTTGAGTTGGCTATACATTGTCAGACTGTTGTTCTTTCCAGCTAAACTTAGTTGTACAGTTACAATGCTAAGCATACTGAAAGTCCCTCTACAGTTACTGGTTTAACCACTAAAAACGCATCTCTCTGTACCAAAGCTACATATTTAGACGTTTGTTTCTTCCTCTCTTGTCTTAAAACGACTTGGATGTAACTCAACGCTTGTTTCTTTTAGTGGATCTTTTATGAAGCCGCTACAACTCGAGCACACCAGCTCACCTACAACACTGCTCAAACACTGCTCTATGCCACACAACAGCAATTGGTAGTGTTGGAGTAATGCAACCGTATATATGTTCGAACCAGAAGCTGATTCTGACAAAGAAATAATGATATGGAAACCTGGTCATCTTAACAAGGTTAGAAACTTAATTTTCACTGTAGTAGCAGCTGGATAGCTCAGTGACTAACACCCCAGACCTTGGCATGGGAGATCAGTGGTTCAAATCCCGATCAGGGCGCAGGTATCCAGTGAGGACCCTTAGGCAAGGTCCTTAATGCTGCCCAGCCTACCTACTTATGTATGTCGCTTTGGATAAAAGCGTCTGCTAAATGTAATTGTAGTCCTATGTTTAAATGGGCTGTGCTAATGCTACATGTGGTTCGGCATTTGTGCGTTCATTTTCCTAACATGTCGAAGAAACTAACTTGCGTGTAGTGTGCATAAAAAAGTACTCCACAGATTTAATTTGGCCCTCCTCTAACATGTTTGATTCACAAAGCAGCACCAACAGAGTAATTGTTATGTTTTTTATTATTATTTTACTCAACTCATTCTTATTTCTTGTCACAACCTGTTGTCTGCATTACCCAAAATGCAAAGCTGACATCAAGGTTGTTGATTCGAGTGTGCTGTGCAAGTAGTAGCTGATGTAGCCTTGACCCCATCGGCCTATCATCAGGTTTAGTGCAACTCCCTTTGGAACCACAAAAGACTTTATGCATCTTGTTTCAAATATGTAGTAGTACTCCTCAGACTTTGAAGTCCCCCTTTATTTGAAGGCCGTCCAATAGTTTTTCATTTCTTTGAACCAAAATGTTGGACTGACTGACCAACTGATAGAAGTCAGTGTTGCAGCAGATGTACAATTTCTCATGTTGATCCAGCTGCATCATGTCTGGTGAACCTGATCCTTTCATATGCAAGCTATGTCCTAATGTCATGCTGCTTTAGATTTACATAGAATGGCATGGTAGAGGTTGTTCAACAAGTGCGTGAGAAGGTGTTACTTCAATTACAACTGTGGAAAATCTATGTCTCCATCTAAAGTTAATGTGTCCTCGGTCATATGTTTGTTAAGTAACCAAACAAATTTTTGGTAACTGTCTGGAAACAGTTCTCAGAATCTTAGTTCTCAGTATCGACGGAACAGATCAAATCACTGCTTGTTTACCTAATGAGTGGTTTTCCATGGCTGGGCTGAAAAAGCCACTTTTTCCTCACACGTGGTATTCTGAGTATTACCATGCATTATCAAGTGTATGAATTTAATTTATCAAGCTCTAAATGATCAATAGCATTTCACATATTGATGAGGTGTATAAACTTCTCCGAGGTTCGATACCACATCCCTTTGTAATCCATTAACCTCTCCCTGGAGTTCAGGCCAACCTTAGATTTATAGGGACCTACAGTAATAAATCCACTTGTACATCATTTAGTGTCTTGGGGGATTTGCAGTGCATTCCTGTCCAGAAAGCGCCGTCTATCCTACCCTCATATTCTCATCTACATTTTAAGAGTATCAACAACATCCATCGCAGTTTGCATACCCATTCAGAAACCTTGTGCCTATTTAAATATATTTCCCGTTTAGAGCGGGCACATTAGCCGGTAACCAGCGTCTCTCAGTGTGGTAGAGCAGGGAGGGATTGTTTGTCCAAAGCAACACCTTGGTTTTGACACCATTTGGCTCCCCGGTTGGGAGCCTTAACCTCATCAATCTTGCTGCTAAACGGAGAGCACTCAATAGGATAGTGTATCGACGCGCTCTGAACTCCATTGTTCACTGGAACTGAGCACTCAGCAGGTTAGAGGGCTGAGTGTCTCCCTGGATCAATGCAAGAGTTGTTAGCCCATAGCAGCAGCAGCAGTCAGAGGGCTACCGTGGCTCTGTCTGCACCGTGCACACATCATCTCTACTCATTTAAAACTCCTCCTGGAGTCCTTGGGTGTTGATCCTGGTCCAGCTTTTGTTTTTTTTCCTCATCACACTGATTTGGGATAATTTACATCCTAGCAACACAGGTCCAATTCTTCAAGCAACAGGCTCCGCCCAACTTCTAGACATGCAGCTCAAAGGGGAAGTGTCCTCTGATTTGCATAGGAAAGGTCACAGTCAATGCAGGTAGAGCTGGCCTGAGGATGAAATGATTATTCTTCCTCTTCCCTGTGAGATAAGATGCATGTAGTATGTATCTGAGAACAATCTGATGTTATGTGTGATCGGCCGAAACACCACCAGTTGCGTTACCCCTCTGGAGATATCCATTTACTCCTTGTGAATCCATGTTTCTACTGACGTTATCACCATCTGCTGTGAAGATCTATTAGTCTTCTTTCGAGACGTTTCCATCAAAGCTGATTTTTATATTTCAGTGTTTCTATGCCACACAAGCAGAGTGACTCTGGGAATGTCCGTGTCAGCCAGTATGGGATTTATAATGTGCCAGTCAACTGATCAGTCATCTGCTTTGATTCACATCGAAGTCCAACTACTGGATGGATTTTCCCCAGAGCATGAATCCTAATGACTTGGTTGATATTTACTCCAGTGCCACCAACAGGTCAAAGTTTTTTTATCCAGCGAAACATCCACCTGATGCATTGGCATAAAATGTATAATTGATATTCATGGTTTCCAGATGATGTATCCCTTTGTGATCCCATCAGTTTTCCTCTTAATTGTGTAACGTAAGATTGACATAATGTGTTTTTAGTGAAATGTCTTCACAGCTGTTGAATGGATCAACATGAAATGTGGTACAAACATTCATGCTCTCCTCAGGATGAATTCTCTGTAAGTTTTTTTTTTTTTTTTTACTTTTTAAATAATTTAACATCTCACAAAATGCCTGCATAAATAACTGACACTCCCATTATCCACAGCTGCCTTTTGTTAATATAGCTAATTAACCAGTAATCACACGATAACATGCTGACCTAAGATGCAACATGGTTCATGTTACATCTGCTAAACATCAGCATGCTGATGTTAACATTTAGCATTAGCATTTAGCTCGAAACTAAATGGTGGTGTAAGTTCAGCCTCAGAGAGCCACTAGCATAGCTGCTCTTTACATTTTAAATATTAATGGTTTTAGATTCTACATAGTCTTATAATTTAATGGTTTGCCTCTGACTGATGCATTTCCTCAGTAGTGTTTCAGCAGTGGAAGTAAGGAAGCATGGGTCACCTCCAAAAGCTCTCTGTGGCTGTCTCTCTAAAAGCAGCTTGCCAGTTCTGAGTGGCTGCTGAACACCGGCTCCTTCCTGGTGAAAATGAGAACATTTGACAAGCCAAGGTCACCAGGGGGCTTTGCCTGTATAAGGCTTCAATCGCAGGGCCCAGCAAACACTGCAAAGTCATAAAGCACTTTGTCATCACTCGCTATATAAACTCTCAACAATCAAGTGGGATCACATTCCCTCCCTCCCACCCTCCCACTCTGTGTGGCCTGTGTCACTTGATTTTCTCCTGGCGCAGTTTCAAATCCAAATGGAGTTTGCGGATACTGGAAGGCTGTCATGTGAAAGGCTGCGGGGCCTCTTTTGGACCTGAAGGAAAGCTTTACTCACCTCACTGACAGGTAAAGGAAGGCTCTGCTAAGGAGCAATGAGGGAAAACAACAGCAGGCTGCCGTATAAAACAGGGAGGTGGGCACTGGCTGCCTGTTTTTATGAATGGTCCAATAATGAGCCATCAGGAGCGTGGTGGCCATGAGAACACGAAGGGAGACAAGAGGCAGAAAAAAAAACGGATGCCCTTGTCCTGCACTGGTGGAGAGATTGGATTATCCAAGGGAAGGCCTGTCAGCCTGCTGAGGGACCGCGGCTGCAGGCGGCACAGGGGCAACAGGTGCGACGCTTGCCAGCGTTTGTGCAAATTAGACTAATCACAGGGCCTGACTGTGGAACACCTGAAGCATGCTAGTGGCCAGGCAGGCAGGAAGGGGGAGAGATGGGGGAGAGAGAAGGAAATAAAGGGGGAGAGCCCAACACTGTCTTCTCATTGTGCATTCACAGTGGGTCTTGTGTTCTGTTAAGCACAGCTCGTCAACTTTATGCAACATTTCTCGTAGCATTTCCTCATAAACTAAATCATGCTAGGAGCCATGCTAGCGACTCAGTGAGGCTGCACTTAGTTGCGTGCTGATAATGCTAATATGCTGATGTTTAGCAGGTAGAATGTAGAGTAGACATTATAGACCATGTGTACCATCACAGTTAACCTTTTGGCATGCTATCATTTGCTGATTATCACTAAACATGACATAATATACAGCAGAGGAAATTCAACTAACCCACCCACACTAACATTCCCTGAGCTACATCGCTAGTGTGCAGAGCCGGCCCTATACAAAGTGGTGCCCTAGGCGCAATCTTGTATGGCACCCCCCTCTGTCAGTGATTAACATGCTGTAGCAAGTGGCGCGGACAACTGACACCCAAACTAGGTATTCTGTCTTTTATATATCATATAGTGCTTTTAAGTGACACAACCAATTCACTGAACAACGGCAGGTAGCCATCAACCCCGCTACTCTTCTGACTCACGGTGGCAAAAACATTCATAACCCTGAATTCCCATGGTGCATTGCAGCACGACAGTTCAGTCCTGTGATTGGCTCTGTGATCGCTACAATAAGCTTACAAAAGAAATCGAATAGCATTGATTTGTAGTAATAATAATTGGGCGTTGCTTTACATTTGAATCAATGTGAGCTTTTCCATTTTAAGAGTTAATAGTAATAACTAGTTTTAATATTGTAGCGATCGCAGAGGCGGTCTCAAGTACGGGGCTATTGTGCTGCAATGCATTATGGGAGTTCAGGGTTATTAATGTCAGCACCATGAGTGTGGAGTGTAGCGGGGTTTATGGCTACCTGCCACTTGTCTTGAAGTGAGTGTTTGGTCTAAGGCGTGTTCCTGAGTGTCTAAAAAACTTTTGAAAAAAATCAGCTTTAGTTAGTGTGCATGAAAACATGAACTTTGACTCAAACGTGTTTCTTGCCTGCCTCTCTGTTCAATGTAATATTATTAAAGGTGATTATTTACCCAATTTTGCGGCGCCCCCTGGAGGCCACGGTGCGCTGAGCATTTGCCTATATTACCTATTGGAAGAGCCGGCTGTAATTATATTGAAGGTGAATTTGTCCCGATTTTTGGTGCCCCTTGGAGGTCACGGTGCCCTTAGCATTTGCCTATACTGCCTATTGGAAGGGCCGCACCCCTGCTAGTGTGGCTAAAAACAAACTTGTAGATTACTATAGTGTTTTACAGACTTGCAAGGCTAATGCTTACTTTCCCAAAACTGTTACAATTTTCCAACCCTATCACCCAAAAGTTATGTTCCTATACAGCTAAACAGAATTCTCAGTTAAGTTTTAAAAGAAAAAAAGTATTTTCTCCCCAAAAGCTAAGACTGTGCTATTGCAGGAAAGGTTTGAGGAGCCACAAGGCCTGAGTTATACTTTCTGCGTCCACGGGTACACTAGGGTCCATGTGATGTAAACTGAATTCATGTGCATCCCCAAATTTTTTTGTCGATTACAGGTAAAGGGTAATAGTAACCGTACTTAGCAGCAGTGTATATGTACAGAATGTGTCTATATGATCTGTGGTATCCACAGTTGTCTGAGTGCAGGTATAATCAAGGCTTGAGGTAAATGTAGTCGTTTCCTTAAGCATGCCAGATTCCATGCAGACCCGTCCACACACATCTGCGTGCAGCCCAAAATTTGTGTCTACGCCGCGACTACGTTACAAAGGCAATACTGCGCATGCTGGACAGTAGTGTGCATGCACACAATGTGTAGATGCAACATTCTGCACCTGTATGCAAAGGAGACCTCCAAGCTCCAAGACTCTTAAAGTCTAGAAAAGTAGTATAATAACAACTACGAGTCCATTGGTGTCCATAGCTATACTTGTTAATGTCCATGTATAATCAAAGCTTAGACTTGATTATACTCCCTTACAGACATGCACATGGATTTTGGGCTACACATGGGTGTCTATGGAGGGGTGAGCGTGAAGTCTTGCGGACTCACATGGACCCTTGCATACTCGTGCATGTGGAAAACTTTGATCATACTCACTTGCGGACATGCACATGGACAGCTGCAGATATTCACAGACGCGTAGCTGTTGCTGTTACACTACTTCACCAGTCTGCAGGAGTCCACTTGGAAGAGTCTGTTGCATGCACGGCAGTAGGTCGCATCTTTTATACTCCATGTACACCCACTGCTGCAGAGCATGAATGGCCAGAGTTGCACCTTCAATGTCTGTGTGAAGTAAATTTCATCATTTCCCCAAAGACAACAACAGGACTTTGACTCAGGAGACTGGCGTTTGTGTCTCGTACAGGATCATTATGTTTATATGTAAGAATTGTTTTTGTTTAGGTTAAGGCATCGAAGCTTGTTGTTAGGTTTAGGGAAATATCCCGCTCTGGTTGACAGTTTGGCAAAGATGATTAGTTGTTAGAAACTTTGGTTAAAACTGCTTGGTTACATTTAGAAAAACAGCATGGTTTGGATTAAAATACGACCCTTTAACGACATATTGTAAGCATCTCCTTGATTTTCTGATTTACAAGGGTAACAAGTTGGCAAAGATATTGATTAACACATTTGCAATATATCACTAACAACCATAATCTGGCAGAAAATACATGTCATTCAAAAGTTCATTAAGAATGCATTTTTAACACACTCACGTCCTTTGCAGTTCAGTTAGTACGAGTAAGGATAGCCTCTAAAACTAAGAAAATGGAGAAAACGAAAGATTAAACATCTCAACAACAATTTTAATGTATTGGGTTTATAGATGAAAGACAAAAAGCAATTCAGCACACCTATTAATAAAACTACAGTATAAATACATATTAAAAACATAAAAATTGTCATAACTAAATGCAGCAAAAGCAATAAGTTAAAGGTTTTAAATTCACGAGTGTTCATGTCCATGGCGGATGCATATCACGCCAATAGAAGAATGTTTCGGTGATTATCAGGCTTGTAATTTTTGCAAACTTGCTAACAATGAATGTATTTACCAAAGAGGTTTTCTACTTTTTAAGATTAGAAAAAAAACATTGGCAGTCAAGAGAAACCAAAGTGTCTCTGTTAGTCCTTCTAAATGTATCTTTAAATCTAACTGTGTCCAAGACTAATGTTTATTTTTATCACATTTCAAGGTCTAATGTAATGTAAGCAACGGGGACTGTTTAATCCAGAACATTTAGAGGCTCATTAGGCTTAAGACTCACAAGGCCAGGACCTCTGGCGGTCCAAGTGTAGGCACTGAATCGCTTCTTTTGTGGCGCTCCAGCTGTCCAGAGGCCCAAACCTCCAGCCAACATAAGACACGTGTGAGTATTGATGGGTAAAGCAGGATGGTCTGTGAAAAAGGAGGAAGGCTGTACATTCGCTGACCTTGTCCTCCAAAATTGGCATGGATTGTCACAGCGAAATACAATCCACGTTTACATGCCCTTAGAGGGGAGGAGAGCGAGTGAAAAAAATAATCCCAAAATCCCTCAGTGGACGCCCAATGTCTTGTTTTGGAGGGTCTGCGGTACTCAGAATTCTTCTGGTAACAGAAACCCAAAGTGAGTGATGGACGTTTTCTATTATTAGCATCAGCAGAATCTTCCCAACCTTTGCTTCTTCCATGCTACAAATATCACATTGCTGATGTATTCCATATTAAATTACTGAGTTTTAACCGAGCCGTGCTGTGCAGTGTCTGTTATCAACAACCATAATGTGGAAGATTAGCACACACATGATGCCCACCTGTTGCCGAGCTCTGTTTTATGAAGGTCACAGCTGTGATACTGAAACCGGTCTTTTTAAAGGCTCTCGTGATGTTCATGAGGGGGGCTGCTGATATTCAAGAGTCATTCAACAGAAATAAAGCCGATTGTGACGCTTTCATTTTAAACGTATCGCAACAGTTGTGCTGCGATGTGACCAACTGGAGACAATATGAAACTCTTAACCTTCAGCAACCTGTTAAGTGTTTTATTTCACTCCAAAACATGTTGTCTTTTTAACGCCACAGTTGTCACATTTCATTCGACAAAACTTAGTCTGATCCCAAACCAGCAAATGTCGACTGAGAGTTGACATTAATGGTGTAATTAATAGGCATATTTAGCATCAGACACTTTTATAGTGCACTTTTAAGTTTAGTACATTTTTAATTCATAGTATAGTTTACACTTTATTGTGGATTTTATATCTTAGTATATATTTTTGAACCCGGGCCAGTATTTTGATCAAGCAGCTTGTAAAGAAAAAGGTGTGCATAATTCTGGCAGCTACCGGTTGTTATTTAGTGTGTCAGATAAATATTTATTTCTATCATATTTTATATTTTTCTGTTGTGGTTGTGGTCACTTTAATCTTTCTGCTTGCTACTGTAACAACAGAAGTCTTTCTATTCTATTCTATTCTATTCTATTCTATTCTATATTTCCCATGTTTTCATAGCAAAAATACACAGTAAACCCCTCAAAGAAGCCCACAAGACTTAAGTTTAACTGCGTTAAAAGGTAACATCAGGTAATCATAATAAAGCAGATGAAACTAGCTCATGTCAGGCATTATTCATTAACCACAGCTAACTAGATTAACTCGTCTTTAGGCAATCATTCACCATCTGCACTCTCATGTTGAAACTCAACAGATTTTATTGTCCGTAGAGCAAAAACAAATGATCAACGTATGAGCTTTGTCCATTTCTTCCTTACATTTATGATGAATGAGGAGGAATACAGCAGTTTTGATGCATATGCACAGTTTCAAAAGAGAACTGAAACATAAAAACTGACTTAATTTTATAGAAAAGATGGCAAAACATCAATAATCTCTCAATTTATTGACTTTTTATTATAGATAATGAGGATATTGTGGAAGATTTAGACCATAAATATGATATTCAGCAAATCTGCTGCACCTTCTTTTCAAAGCAAACAGTTACTTCTTTATTTTACCAACTGTTCTGCTCACTCATGAGTCAGCAATGGCTGGATGAGCCTGTTCTCATGTATGTTTTCTGTTTTGCTTCCGCGTCTGTAACCAAAACTTCATCTTTTTCCCCCCCACAATTTGACGCATGATAGCCGTATGTCAGAAGTGGGAAATGACTGACACTTCCTGTATGCCGTCATAAATGTGTCAGTTTCTTAATGTAACTGAGTCTGTGTGGCTCAAAATAAGAAGACTTCGTTAACGGCAGATTAATGAAGGTGCACGTGTGCGCTCAGTAAATTCCAACTTTCTTGTATGTGCAAACAGACAAACCACTTTGAGCCGCTTCATCATCATTTTTCTCCCCCCCCAGAAATTACCGTTGAAAGGCTTTCACGTTATTAACATAAAAATGAGTCACGCGGCGCCGCTGCCAGAGTCAAACGGTTTTTACAGCCCTGTCGAACGCTGTCTGTTCTGTGTTCCAGCCGTCATCGCCGAGCAGAAACACCATGTTGGACCATTCCAGCTTATTGTCAGCCAATATGCCAGGCTTTTTCCCTGAAAGAAAATGATCCCATTCCCCTCGGACTCACGTCAAATTAAGCAAATTTACAGCTTAGCACTTAAGAACTTCTCCGTTTGCCAAGAGAGTGGCAGCAGCAGCAGCAGCAGGCCTCAGTTGCCAGTTAGTGGAGCTGCGCTGTGGCAAATGAAGTGGAATGAGAATGACTCTGGCTTCTGAGAGATTGCCATTTGACTTTTTGCTGTAAGCTCTCTGCTTTTGGATCAGACTTTATAAAGTGATGAAACACTCCCACTCAACTCCGGAGACCTCTGGTCCAATTCTGAAGCAAACTACTTGAAGGGTAATGGCCGCGTGGCCGCTTGCCAGCCCGGATCAACCGTTTTATGCACTTGTTTCTGGTTGCTGTCTTGCTACTAGCTGTTTGCTCTGCTGGCAAAGTTGTGTTTAACTCCGGGGGATGACTAATCTGCAGCAATGGGCAAACTCGAGGCAAAGTAAAACAAATAGAACACAATGTTTGGTATTTCTTAGTAAACATTTATGTAACCGGGTTGACAGGAGGCTCATTTTTCACAAGCTGTTTAAAGGGCCTCAACGCTAATCTTTCCACTGGATTCTGTTTGTGTTTGTAAGATGACAACTGCATGTTTACCAAATAACATCTCCCCGCCGTAACACTACACCCCCACCGCCTCCCCCCCTCTTTGTGAAAATGTGTTCACTTCAAACAGAGCTCACAGAAATATGGGAGCTGCCGTGTTTGTTCCCGGCTCGGCACCACGTTTAATTCTGAGCATCCTAAAGTCGCGGTCAAAGACGTAACCGAGGCAGCTTTTTCATTTAGAATCAGACATCCATCAACATCGAAAATGCATCAGGTGTTAATTATCTGATGTGCTGTCTCATCTAGAGGACTTCTATTCAACTGTGCGGAAATAATGAATTTCAATTATCAGGAAACTGCATCTAAAGGTCAAACTCATCATTTCTCAAGTGTCCTAAGAAAAGCCTCGACTCACCTGAAGTTCTGAACATTTTTATGGATTTATAGTTTTGCTGAATTCCTTTCTTTCTTCCTTTCTTTTTCAAGCACTCTTGAACATGACACTGGAACAAACTCTGACCTCAATGCGGAGATGAAAAACAAGAAAAACTTTTGAAAAATTATCTGATTCATTAGCATGACGATCAGATCAGCAGTTTCCGGACTGTTTGCTCAACTTTTTTCTGTGAGAACCGACCAGAGTTGAATCCTGCTTTTCTGGTTTTTGAGGTTAATAATGTGCCACCGTTGTTTGTTTTTACTGAATGTTCCAGTAAAACTGTGAGAAAAGAATGTTTTGTTATCTGTGTCCTTACAGAAAGGGAAAAAAAAATGCGTTGAAAGACAAAGATTAGTAGATACACCGTCCTGTAAAGAATGTGAGATGTGTTTATGGAAAAAAAAAAGAAAAGGAGAAAAAAAATGCGACCAGACCAGAAACAAAACACACACAGGTGTTGCACAAGAGCAAAGTGTCTGATTCAGATCTGCTGAGCGCATATAGGAGGAGATCAGAGCCTTACGCAGGACGGGATCTTTAAAAGATAATTATATAATTGTTGCTGCATGAAATCATGGAGGAGGATGAAGTCAGTACTCGTCTGACCAGCGGTTGCTATGTTGAAAAGCTTGACAACAACCTTCGTTCTCTTGGTGTGGTTGAAATTAAATGTGGAAAACATAAAACGGGTGGAAGTCTCTAGTTTTTGCAGATCTTTGTGGACCAATTTCGGTGTTTGATGTTTGAAACTATCTCATGTTAAGACTCAGACTTTCCTATGGACGGCTTTAGGAGTGATTTTTCCATACAAATGGAAATTCTGAGGATTTTGGTGACTGTTCTGTACTCGGAGTCTCACTCTTTAATGACAAATTTTAAATATTGTTGCAGAAAACATCCCCACTGCAGCAACTGCTTGATTCTTTCTGTATTTTTGCTTGAGGCTGAATGACAGACTTGATATTGCTGCACATATCAAACTTTGATCCCCAATCACAGATGCCAATAGTGTCACAAAGCAGCCGTACACACACTGAGGAGGAACAGCAGCATATCGAAACAGAGCCACATAAGGCAAAGCCACATGTTTCTAAGGCCCTGCATCCAATAAGGTCTTGTTAATGGTAAATTGGATGAGTGTGTGTCCAATTCTCCATTTCCTCTGAGGTGTCTCAGCAGCAACAGCTGCTACCAATGGCAAAGCCGCTTTTTTCACACAGCCCCCTTTTCTGCGGTGTGACTGAGGTCTTTCCAAAATAAGCTCATACACATGCAAAAATAGATAAATGAACAGCTATTGCAAAGGGCACCGGATTTAAAGAGGGGTCTAACCAGGGCAGAGCGCTGAAAGAGAAGGAGGGAAGCAGCTCATCCAAAAACGTAAACTATAAATGGGCCAATGAAGCGGTTAAATGAGTGGTGCAGGCATGTCATATATACACACATGATATACTGTGTACATGTGGTGTCAACAACAAGCTGCTTTTATGACACAGAAATGACACAAGAGAGGTCATTTCTTTATGCAAATGCTTCTCTGCTCAGGGCCCAAACCTCATTTTGTGTTTGAGCAGCTTCAGGGCCTAAATAAACTTGTTTTTGCCACATTTAAGACAGACATCATCGCACTGGCTGAGTTAAACACCAAGTGGTGGAGCTGAATATATCGCACTTTCTGAATCAGTCTATTGTGAGACAGTTGTTGCCACATTCTTTCGGTAGATCATAATTTTGCATATTTTCTTTGGTGCTCTACTGTGTTTGTAGTTAATGAGTTTAACTAACAGCAGTCACAGGATGCTGTCACCCAATAAATTCTGTAAGTTTAGTGTTTGATTGTGGTCCCTGTTAGAACAATGTAGCTGAAGTGGCTACATGTTAGCTGGATTAATGCTGCATTTGTGTCAACTGGGAATTTGGAATATCAGATCGCCGACACAAGAAGAAAATGCCATCAGACGTTGGATTTCCTACTCGGTTACAGGGGTCAGGTGTCTCTACCTCAACTTCCGCATTTTACATAATTCCCCAAAATAGCAACCTTGACGGTAGCAATGCTGCAAAAGAAATAAATATATATATTTAAAATGCATTTGATGTACCTCGGAAGTGAGACGTGTTCAGTGCACAAAGTAGGAAAAAACATGGCTGCCTTCACGTCTGCTTAGTTGCTTTACCAAACGTTCATCAACGGACATGTAGTTTACTTACCTGAAGAAAAGTTACATTATCTAATGGTTTGGAAAGTTAAACATTAAAGTCACTAAAAGTACAAAGGCTGTACTTGCTTACTGACTGGGCTGCTGTTTTTGGGAACAAGAAACCTTACATTCGATACCAAGGTTTTCTTTGACTATTCCTAGTCAGAGATTGGAAATTCTGAGTTCCCAGTTGCAATCGAATGCAGCATAATATCCCAAATCAAAAGATGTAGGGCAAAAAGTCTGGCCTGTTAGAATGTTAAATGTGGACCCCAGGAAGAATAGCTGCACTGTAGAGCACAGCTAATAGGGATGCTAATAAATACACAATAAAGAAATAACTTCATCCAATATTGACACTGTTTTGGTCTCCACCACCAACAAACCCAGCTCTGTAGCTCCTAAATGCTCCATCTCTCTGTATCTGTGTGCCATTTGGTGCTGAGCAGGCAGCGTACAGTAAATTTATTGCGCCCTTTTCACACACAAAAAAAGCTGCTCCTACCAAACAGAATGACGCTGCTGAGAAACTGAACCAAAAACAGTAAAGTTGTGGCTGAAACAAGAAAACTGAAAAAGGTCAAATTCTCAGCAGAAATGAGAGAAACTGCAGAGTTGGGTGAGAAACGCAACACTCTAGTCATCACATGATCCACCGTTAATGTGAAAATATTGATTATAAAGGCTTTTTTTTCTCTTCTATTTCTTTTGTGGGAAAAACTGTGATTTCAGCAACTCACCCGTGGCCTCGTGTGAACCGATGTGTCAGGAAGCATCAGAGCGACTGAAGGGGGGCAGATTAACAAACCAGGAGTGTTTTTGTTTCAGCGGTGTGTGCGCCTGGAGGCAGTTTGTGCAGAGAGATATGGACTAAACTGGTATGTTGTAGACACATCTCACTGACATATCAGTGTCTGGAGCCCTCACAAAGAGCGCTGGAGGTGCTGCTTCGTGTTGCCAGTCATCACACTGTAAAGCACATAGAGTCCAAACAGAGTCAGACAGACAACCTGAGCTGCTGTGTTCCAACTGATCTGGAGTCAGACAGACATGATGACGTTTTGTATTTATTCTGTTGGCTCCATGTTGCACCTAAATTATTAGGTTTTAATAAAATGGATGTGTAGCATCTTCACATTTTAGTTACCTGCAGCTGAATATATGAATCATTAATCACACAGTGTCTCAAAACTTCCTTTAAACCCTTTACTGGTTTCTGAATCAGTGATTTTGCACAATATATGTATAATATAGGTTATTTGTTCATTTTAATCAAACACATGGTATTTATTTTAAAATGCACAGATATTTTTTTGTAAATTTCCCTGGCGATAGATCAATAAAGTCTATCTTATCTTATCTTACTTAATTCCTAATGCATGTCTTGGTACTGATGTTTTGCTCATGATCTCAAAGCTGTGATCTTATATATTTTTTTATGCTTCCATCTGTGCAAAATTCTTCCAGACGTCTTGTTCGATTTGTCTTTATTTCTCTATGTCAGTTTTTTACTTTTTCTTGTTGCAGCCACATATTTATTATTATAGTTTAATCTAATCTCATACGATCACATTCTCTGGTTTCACGGCTGCCACATTTTTCTCCGCGAGCTCTTCCAGCTCTCGTCTATTACTGCAGTATTCGGGGAACAGGCAGGCGGTGAGTCCAGGGCGGGCAAATCTCCATAAATCCTTCCACAGTGGCTACCCTCTTCAGACTGCGCCGTACAATATCTGTCTTCATCTAGGAGTGCACAGGCCCGGCCACCTGCTTTTCCTCTGTTCACCCTCTCCCTCCACGCTTTGTGAACTTAATAAAAGCTGCCATTAAGCAGCGCTTCATCTGTTTGGGCCCTAATCTGCCTTATAGGCATCATGTGACCACATATGCAGTGCACACCTGTCGTGTATGTTCCCATCCTCAACTGTTGCCTCTCCGCTGCTGCTCGACTCTTACTCAACCTGTTCCTGGCACATCAACCGACTGCATGTCAGCATTGGCCGCCGCACACATTTGGCGCTCGTAGTATGTATGACTTGGAGGTGTTTTGTGAAAAAGGCACAAGGTATGCATCTGCTGAAAGATGTGTCATACTCCTTCATTTAAAAAAATAAATACATTCAAAAGCACTGACACTGAAAACAGGCCTAAAGTTATTCAGTATGTTTTTATTTCACTGAGTGAAAAGCTCAATCTTTGCATAAGACATGCAGAAACAGAAGAAAAACATAAATATAGCACAATGAAGATGAACAGCACTGTATCCAAGTGGAAATAAGCAATATGACTAGAATGAATAGTAGTGCTGAGGGCAACAAATTCAAGTAGAGACTTTTTAAAAAATTGCTTCATTGTCTACTTTTCATATAAAATGTCTCATAAATCTCGCCAAATTGAACGCTAACGGGAGATGGCTTTTAGTCCAAAAGTGCAATATATTTTACAAAGTCTAAAATGTTGCTCTGTTTATCCACTACTCTGCAGTAAGCAGGCGGCTTTCATATTAGATTTTTTCCAGCAGTGGAAATACATCTCTGTTTATTTCCCCACCACTTTTTTATACCATCCTTTTTACTCTGTTAATTAAAACAGTAAAATGATCTGTCGTTTCGGCAGCAGCCTATGCAGGATTTGGAGGTCGTTTCCGTCTGGTTTTTGTGTAATATAATTTTCATGTTTGTTCTTTTTTTTTCTGGTAGATTATATACAGGATACCAGCTGGCTGACAGATGGTGATGCCTTTACCCGTGTGTGTGTGTTTTTTTTTCTTTTTTTCTTTTTTTTTTATTATTAAAAAAACATCACAAGGAAGAGAAGGAGGAAGGACAGGAACAGCTGTAGTCGAAGGGACAGACAGAGTCAGCACACTGGCCATTGGGTGACATGAGGGAGTAGGAGGAGAAACCCAGCACATGGCTCAAGGCGGAAGAAAAAAATAAAAAATAAAATAATAATAATAATAAATGTGCCCTGTTAACAGTGAGCAAGACACAGAGAGCCATCTTGTTAGCAGTAGCAGGCCTCTAAATCTCCCTAATGGTCCTCGGCTCTGATCTTGTTCTCGCACTAGAATGTCAAGAGTGAACAACGGGCGACCCCGACAACAAATATTGTTGATTCCTCTACCTGCATGAATGCAGATGGTTTTTTTTCTTCAAATTCTGTGACAAAAAAAAAAGTCTATTATAGCGGAACAAACTGGGGGAAAAAAGGTGCTGCCCAGGGTCATGAGGTTATGGTTTTGAATCGAAGCATCTCGAACCACAGGACTATTCGTATCTGTCTCTCTCAGGGGGAGACGCTCACCCAAACACACAACACACACATGAACACACACTTCAGTAGTATCACTGACTGATAGAAAACGAGACAAAAAAGCGCTACCGTGACCTTTTGCCCTGCCGTCGTCCAGCAGCACCTTCTCCCCTCCCCTCCCCCAAAAAAGTCCCTCAGGCCGAAGCACTATCAAGCCACTACATGTGTCATAATAATTATAGTTTCTTTATTTTCAACTTTTTACAAATCCTGCTATTTTACACCCACACGGACACACACTCATACACACACGCACACATACACACACAAACTGAATTCAAGTGCACAATGTCTCCCAGCCCCTACAGTTATTCTCCACAAAATGATGAGAAAAAAACAAACAAAAAAACCAACAAAAAACAAATGTAGTAATGCCTCTGCTTTGCAAACAGAGTCCCGGGAGACAGTTCAGTCTGTGAACGCAGCATGCCCACAGCAAAGTAAATACAAACCAAAGAATTTCAGTTAATGAGGAGAAAAAAAAAGAAAAAAAAAAAAGCACACAGAAAAATGACAGTGAATAAAATGAGCTGATAAATAAAACAGAAACATCAATGAATGAATTCAAATGAATGTATTTTTTAGTTTGAGCTTCTGACAAAAGAAAAAACTATATATACTGCAAATAACGGAATCTGCCGTTTGCTATAGTATGAACAACTTCTGGGGTAAAACTATGGGGTAATTAAAAAATAAAAAATAAAAAAAAGGTCACGCACACAAGCAAACTATGATGAGGCTACTTGAATTTTTAACTTTTTATTATTCATTTCTCCTTCTTACGGTTTTCTTTTTAAAGGAAGCTGTTCATCAAAGAGCATTTTGTTCATATATAGTTATTTTTTTACAGAGGAAAATACTGTACAACCTTTTTTTTTTCTTCTCAAAACAATATCTGGAGTAATATCATCTACACACATTATTATTCCCTATATTATGATCATTTATTTCCAATGCCAAGCTCAGGAGATGATTCTCGATCAGTGTGTCCACTCCTCAGTCGTACATATTCGCTCAATAAAAACCAGAGGGTGGTTTGACAGATTCATAATTTAGTACTACAGTAAGTGAGCATTGCTATGAAGTTCTTAAGAATTAATTTAAATCACAGTCCGTATTAGTGTTTCTTACTGGGGCACCGTTTTGTTTCTGGCGCGCCGCATTTCCTTTTTTTTTCTTTTCTTTTTTTCTTCTTTTTATTTTCAAGCTGTCCAATCACAGAAGAAAAGCAAAAAAAATAAAAAATAAAAATAAAAACCAGTCTTTTAAATAAATCACAGAAACAACAGATCTTTGTCACACTAACATCTATTTGTGCATTAAAGCAAAAGTGAACTAAAACAACATCTTTAAAGCAAAATTCCCTGTTAAAAGATATATATCATTCTTTTTTTGTTTTGTTTTGTTTTGTTTTCAGACGGTAAAAATGAACCTAAAAAGTGCAGTAACACCCTAAAATTTTTTTCTCATTGGAAGGTCACATAAATATTAAATAAAAACCATTACAACAGGAGCTCAACCACAGCCATAAGTGAGTGGAAAAAAAACAAAATGCCTGTTGAGACATTTTTCGGTCTGTACATTTTCAACATGAAACACACTCCCTGACGCTTCCTCTAATCGCTGTCTCCCCCCTTCAATCGCTGCATCTGAGTGACTCATCATTTCCTCTGGTCAGTCGGACTCCCCCCTTCGCCCCTCACCCCGCCCTCACCCTCCCATCCCACCCGACTCGCCGGGCCGTTAATCACAACCTCGCCTGCTTACAGATCGATATGCTTCTGACTAACAACACAACAACAACAACAAAAAAAACATTTTAATGCAAAGATGCAAATGGTAACAAAAATATTTTTTTAAATATACTCATGAGTCATTTATCATCATGGTCAGCTAATATAAAAGTGCACTAATCCAACGCACAAACTTGATTCCTCCACGGGGGGGTGGGGGTTAAAATTACAAGGGCTAAGCTTGGTTTTTGGTAGCTAGTTGAACACATTTTCTAGCAGAATGTCAGAGAGAACCGTTGAGGCCGGCGGCTTTTCTTGGACGCCTGACTGCAGCTGAGACTGACCAGACAGTTACTGGTCGAATCCATGTGTCATCGAGAACAAAGAAAACGACACCGAAGAGATGGGAACAAGCAAAATGCAACCCCTTTTCTCTCTCAGTGTCTAATAATAATTAATAATAATTAATAATAATAATAATAATACAGAAAAAAAGATCAAATGTTTGAAACACATCCTCTTTCCCCTTTAGTGATTCATGTCCCTTTTTTCTTACGTATCCGCGGCCCTGCAGTTCACGTCGCCTGTGCCAGCATTTTTCCTTTTGTATATCGTCGTTCACACGCACACACACTTACATATAATAGTTATATAGAGAGATTTGTTTTTGTTTTTCTAACGTGTTTTTTTTTTCCACACACAAAAAAGTGAAAAAAAAAGAAAAATAAATTAAATTCAAACATGCACGCACACAAAAAGACTGATGTGTAGTAAAATGCTTTACATTGCTGCCCCACGTGTAAAACAGGGCCTAACTCTGTGTGTCTCCGTTCATATTTTTTAATGCATAATTGAATTAATAATGTTGGTCATCTTGTAAACATCATAATAAATCATTTCGGGCCATCATTTTCTCCACGCTGTTGTTGTTTTTTTGTCGTCATCTGAAGTCTCTAAACATGATAAATGAGGCCACTTTCATTTTTGTTTTTTTTATAGTACACAGGATTTTTCTGCAGTTCCTACAGTCACTTAGTTTTTTTTTTTTTTAATTTATGGGTCAGCGTCTTGCTTTTCCAGTTGGGAAGTATCAGTGTGGTTAACGGAAGCATCAAAACTCTCGCCATTGTCCTTTTCGCCATCGGGCTCCACCATCGAATCATCATTTGAGTCACTGTTGAGCTCATCTTCTGCCTCCTCCTCTTCCTCGTCCTCTTCTTCGTCTTCTTCCTCAGCGTGTGCCTCCTCCTCCGGTGAAAGGTCATCCTCGGCCTCTCCGGATGTTCCTGTGGTGTCGTCCTGAGCCGCCGGCAGGCCCAGCGGGGGCACGGCGAC
>OMNN01103412.1:11887-22198 GCA_900302755.1 Chromis chromis
TTTGCTTCAGATCGAGTTCAGATTTGGTCTTGTGCTTGTCCTACACGGCTTTTGTGCTGCTGATTTAAATGGTCAAACATGTTAGTTGTGTTACTTCATTTAGGGGTGAGACACTGCCCACAGAGTACCTGTGAGGGTCAACATCTTCTTTTCTATAGCTGACATAATTAGATTTTTAGGGGCAGTCGTGGCCTAGTGGTTTGTGAAGCGAACTTGTATCCGGTGGGTCGCCAGTTCGAGTCCCCGGACTGGCAATAGGTTGAGGTGGGAAAGTGAGAGCGACCGCTTTTCCCAGTCACCACCACTGTGGGCCCTTGTGCAAGGCCCTTAACCCCTGACTGCTCCCCGGGCGCTGCACCACGGCAGCCCACTGCTCCTAGTAGTCAAGGTTAACTTTGAATAGGATGGGTCAAATGCAGAGAAGGAATTTCCCCAAGGGGATCAATAAAGGTTAGATTAGATCCAAATGACAGTATGCTTCTTTTTGCATCCAGATCTTCCATTTCAGAGTTTCTCTTGTTCTACACTGGTTTTGTTGTGGACATCTGGAGCTTTTATGCCAACAAACTCTGTGAATAAATAAAAATAAAATAAAACTCAGAACCCTTAAATCAGTGTAAATTATGTTCTATCAGACAGACTTCTCTTGTAGACTAGTCATGGAAATTGAGAACTGTGCAGGTTTTTTTTTTGGATTAGGCAACAAAAAACATTGTAGTGTGATGTGTTTGAGTTAACTTGATTTCCTTCACATAGCGCTTCCTGTGATGTGACTATTGCACATGCGCATAGATATCTAGAGCTGGCATTATGGTTTGTCAGAAATAGAATCGAGAGACTTTTAAATAAATAATAATAATAATCTAACCTTTATTGATCCTCTTAGGGAAATTCCTTCTCTGCATTTGACCCATCCTATTCAAAGTTAACCTTAACTATACATACTAGGAGCAGTATCTACACACCTCAACCTCTTGCCAGTCCAGGGACTCGAACCGGCGACCCACCGGTTACAGTTCACTTCACAAACCACTAGGCCACCACTGCCCCCTTTCATTTTATTTTAGTTGTTACTAGTCCCAGTTAGGGTTGAACGATTTGGGTAAAATGTGTAATTGCAACAGATGTACTTTTTAAAAGTCAAGCCTCAGCCAAACATGTGATGGAGCAATAACACACGAGACACCATTAAAGGCATGACTGCTACACAAGTAGGACGGCATGAATTTGTAAAACCATTGCCACAACAGCTTAAACCCTCGGTCAGACGTGCTGCCAAATGTACGAGGTGTTATTAAATAATGAGACCGGGCTTACATCAGTGTAGCGTGCAGCCTGAACCATGTAGTATAAATTGATCAGTCGGCCGCATAAACAACCCCTGAAATTTTCAGTCTGCTCTAATTAAATAAAATTAAATTACTGCATTAGTGTCTTTATTTAATAGCTTCTTTATTTAATATCCTAAACTGCATTCTTTGCAACTTGCTAATTGTAGTTTCAAATTGCGATTTAGCCCTATTCGCTGTGGCGTAAAGCAGTAAACAAAATCAGTGTTCTGAGTTTGTCACACCATAGAAAACTGTTATTAACTACCCAGCTGCATTTGAATGATTGAAAGAATTGGCAAGTATATAAAATTTGGTTTTTAAAACCTGTGAAACAGAAAAATGCTGGGACTGTTTGCTGAAGGCGCTGATTGACATTTTTCATACCTGGCCAAATGAACAGAGCTAACCGTGCAACAGACCTGGATTTGTTTTAACTGAACCAAACAGGTTGGGTGTGAAGATTTTATTAATTTTTTAAATTATAACAGATTTTCCAGAATATTTTTGTCACTTTACGGCTGTGGACTAAGCTACCTAGTATAATAAACTAACCACATAAGGCAACTTACACTCATTGGTGGGCATATTCTGCTAACAGTGGCACCAGATGTTGGTGGGTTGGGAGTATGAAGGCCGATTAGATAGTCGGTTAGACCTCATTCATTAGTAGCAGATTTGTACTTGCTTTCCAGTTGTCTCACATGAAAATTTGTAAAACTACCTTCTGTAAAATGGTCCCTGCAGAGGTGGGTGTTGGTGGCTCTCCCTCAATGTGGCTCTTCACAAAATCAATCCGCCTCTTCTTCATCTCATCATTCTTAGGAAGTTTAAATAAAGAGACAGAGCTGTTCTGCAAAGTCTGTCATCCAGGGAAGATGCATTTGCGAGATGACAGGCTGTGGGCTGTAGAAGGTGTAGTAACTCCTGAACACGAAAATGATAACAACATATAAATGTGTTTAGAAACAAATCTCTGAATTTCCTTTCCTTCATGATATTTACTATGATCATTCATGCAGTATCTTGTAGCTGGCTCAATGTGTGCAGGTTATAATTCAAACCACAGATAAGGAACCAATTTAGAAATCAGATGAAGCTTCTATAGTCAGATGAGAAAAATGTGTTTATGTAGCTCAAAATACTGTAGCATTGAAGACTGAGGGACTGTTGTTGTTGGATCACTCCTATTTTATGCTATTTCATGTTATTTACCACCTTCTTCTTCTGCTTTTATATGTTTCTATTGATTTCCCCCTAGGAGTAAATATATTGTTGTTTTTCTGATTTCTTGACAGGCTGTCTATGTCAGATCCCTGACTGGCACTTCATAAGCAACCTGAGGGGAGAAAAGTGAAAAAGACAGGAGTTTAGAGCCATGGAGGCTCGCTTTGGTAATATTGTGTTCAGCTCCAAGTTTGACTCAGGGAACCTTGCTCGTGTGGAGAAGGTGGAGAAGGGCAGCTCCAGCCCTCCTTCTGATACAGCTTCTAGTGGGAGTTCCTCCTCAGGGTCAAATCTCAGCCCTGACTACGAGTTCAACGTGTGGACGCAGCCAGACTGTGCCGGCACAGAGTATGAAAATGGAAACAGGTAATTGAACTTCTGCTTTTGTAGCAAGTATTTTTTTATTTGCATGATTGGACCACAAAACCACAAAAACATGAAAAAAACATGTTTGCTTGCTGTGCACAACCCTGACTTACAGCATCCCATGTAATGTTTTGGTGTTTCAGATCATGGTTTTACTTCAGTCTGCGGGGGGCAGCTCCGGGGAAGCTGCTGAAGATCAATGTGATGAACATGAACAATCAGAGGAAGCTCTACAGCCAGGGCATGGCTCCTCTCGTACGCACTTTACCTGGCAAAAACCGGTGGGAAAGGATTCGAGACAGGCCCACATCTGAGGTACACACTCTCTGAATCTGTCAGGGAGAGGATGTGGGCATCAGGCAGAGTGCTGTCAGATGGGCTATTAATATCTTTCTAATAATACGTCTCTTCCTGCTTTCTTCTACTGCTTTCCAGATTGTAGATAACCAGTTCATTCTTTCATTTACTCACCGGCTACCGGAAGTGCGAGGGGCAACCACATACTTCTCCTTCTGCTTCCCATTCTCTTACAACGAGTGCCAGGAGATGCTGCAGCAGTTGGATGGGAACTACCCCAATGCTGCTCAACTCAGTCCGAGCAGGTGAAGCATACACATAAATACCACACAAAACCCCAATCTCATGTATGTAAAAGTACCTTAAATTGTCTGTTTTATCCTGCTCCTCTAACTTTTGCAATTCTTTTCCACCATTTTCTATCCAGTGCACCAGGCACTGTGTATTACCACAGGGAGCTGCTGTGTCACTCTCTAGATGGCAATAGGGTGGACCTGCTCACTGTGACCAACTGCAGCGGGATGCAGGACGAGAGAGAAGCCCGTCTGCCGAAGCTGTTTCCTGACATGAACACTCCAAGACCACATCGCTTCTCCAGCAAAAGGGTATCTCTCAGTCATACATATACACACACACAATCACTCTCCTCTGTAGTGTTAGATGACCGTATGCAAGGCTCAGACTGTTGAGGAGTCTTAACATTGCCTTTGTTTTTCTTTGTATATTCGCAGGTGTTTTTTCTCAGCAGCCGGGTGCATCCTGGGGAAACTCCATCATCCTTTGTGTTCAACGGTTTCCTCAACTTCATCCTAAGAAGAGATGACCCACGTGCAAATGCACTGCGTAACATGTTTGTGTTCAAGCTCATTCCTATGCTCAACCCAGACGGGGTTGTCCGCGGACACTACAGGTAAGAATTTCACACTGGCATGCATGAACCTACTTGACCGCAACAACGTGAGCATTATTTGACTCTGCCAGATGAGTTTAGACATTAAACACACTTTTTGTCATAGTAATCATGAGTGCAGTCTGTAGCACAGCTCCATGATCTTTTTGAAAAGTGTGGTCTATAGGGCTTGGATGTGTGACGTTATGTATTGTCATGCTGCATTGATCTGCCATTGTTTCTCTGAACTAGTTTGCTTTGCATCAACATATTCCTTGGCCTGCAGCAGGGTGACACTGAAATTACAGTTTAGCTGCAGTTACAGAAACGAACAGCTGCTGTTTTAAGATGACTGTCAGTGTTTTTGACTAGTGGTTTTAGCCAATGCACAAGACCATTCATGAGTAAAGTTACATTCACCCTAATATTCAATATTTCATCTTCAGTATTTTAAAATCTGAATAATTTACAGACGAGCGTATGCCTTGTCTCTGTTTCTCTGTGCATGCCTGAAAACAAATATCTCATTACCACTTAAACCGGTCACACAGGTGCTGGGGTGAAGATGAAGCCGTAAATAGTTTGCTTAGTTTTTGAAAACACTACGGAGGAAGAATGGCAGTGGGGAAAGTTAAAACCAGAGATTTCTTTAAATGCGCGACAGCTGCTAGCAGAGACAACAAGGCCAGGCTTTCCATGTTTAATTAACCACTGATAGTTAAGGCTGATGTCTTTGTTTTTCCCCAGAAAACAGTCCCTTATTAAGGGCTTGGCGAATCAGTAGTGGCAGGTTTAACCCAATCAGAGAGCAAACATGGGTGTCTCCCTTATAGTTTTTAAAAGCCTCAGTTTCAGCCCATCCGGACTAAAACATAAACTTGGAGTTTTCAAACTAAAACAGGGCCAGCAGGTTTCAAAGATCTCTGTTTTAGGGATCCTAAAATGATGGAGTAGTGCAGACAAAAGGCATAAATGTGGCAAAAGTTCTGAGTTTTAAAATGATAACATTAGTTTGGAGGCAGCAAAATATTGTCTTTTACAGCCCCACTTTAAATTTGCGACATACAGAAAAAAACTTTTTAAAATAGTGAACATTTTCGGCCTCTTTCATACACAAGAACCATAAATCTTTACACAGAAGCCTTGACTTCGAACACACAAACTCTTGAAACTGTAGCTCTGTGTGTTTTGCAAATGCACTGAATTTATCTTATAAAATGTATACCACATATGATCAGGTTTAAGTTCAGCTTCTTTGTTATTTGATCACTGTTTGAATTTTCCATTTGTAATAACAGCAAATGAGCAGGAGTCTTGTTCACTGAAGCCAAATACTGAAACCAGGTCACCTTACAACTACAGAGTGATATGGGATATTACATGACAGACTGTAGTGAGGTCACACTGTTTCCCTCTATGTTGCAAATGTGTCAGATGTTTTAGAAATATTTGTTAGTTTTTGTTGGACTTTAGTTGGAAGTAGAGTACAAGCATGCATGGCTATATGCACTGCTTTACCTTCACAGCAGTAGTTTTACAATCTGATTTCTTATACATGAATTTAAAAAGTATGTAACACAACCAATCAGCTGTTTCCAGGGGAAATAAGCTGAAAAAAATCAGGTTTAACCAAGCCCCTACTCCATTTAAGTAAGCTGGTTTTCTTGTATAAATGTCATTTGAGAAATCAGGTTTCTACAGGAAGCCCAGTGCAGCCTGGTCATTTAAGTTCATGTTCATTAACATCCTGCTGGTCACGAGGACGTTAGAGGAGCCAGGTCGTATGACATGTGTTGACCCGTTCAGCGGATGGAGGTTAAGCCTGTGTCACTGTGATGTATTAGCGCTATCAATAAGCAATGACACAGAGTGTGAGGGTAAAAATATGTGCATCTGTCCCATTTTCTAAGATTGTAGTGCAATAACAAAGGCAAAACAGACATCATTACATTAAAGGCAGCATAGTGTGTCCAACCGTATTACAGGGGGGGAAATGTACAGTTGGATTTCTGTTGGGTTTTGTCATGTCTCTGAATAAAGGCTGTTTTTAATGCTGTAATCTTTCTCTTTTCTTGAAGAACTGATTCCAGAGGTGTGAACCTGAACAGACAATACTTGAACCCCAACCCCGAGCTGCACCCTTCCATCTATGCAGCCAAAACACTGTTGCTGTACCACCACACACACAACCGCTTGCGCAATACGCAGTCGAGCAGCCACTGCAACAGCTCCCTACGCACACAGCCCGCTCCCCTCAACACCAAACCAGCAAACCAGCATCAAGCGCCTCCGCTCACTGCCCTCGAAGTCAGCTTGAACGAACGGAACGCGGAGAAAGATGCGAATCCTGCGCAGCCGGAGGTGCCCATGGTGATGGAGGAGAACGCCTGGGTCGGCACAGAGGTGGGGAAAGGAGAGCAGAACAGTACATCGAGTTCCTCAGAGACTGTAGCTCCTGTTACTGTAGAAGTGGAAGCACCACAAGAGGAAGAAATAGAATCAGTGCCACCCAAAGAGGGAGGGGTGGCATATTACGTCGACTTACACGGTCATGCCTCTAAACGTGGATGTTTCATGTATGGAAATAGCCTTCCTGAGGAGAGTCAGCAGGTAAAAATTATTACATTTTATTCCATCCCTTTGCAGCTCTTTTGGAAGATTGTCAAATAACATTCAGTTACTGTTTTCAGCAACAAGTTTCTTTCTTTTTCTTGTCTTTACAGGTCGAGAACATGCTCTATCCAAGGCTGATCGCTGTGAACTCTGCACACTTTGATTTCCTCGGCTGCAACTTCTCCGAGAAAAACATGTACGCGAGAGACAAGAGAGACGGCCAGTCTAAAGAGGGCAGCGGTCGGGTTGCTATTCACAAGGCAATAGGGCTGCTTCACAGGTCAGACTGACTAAATTTACAAGAGTTCATGTTCAGTGTAGGTAGTTTAGATAAGCACTCAGCAACTCAGAATCAAGAGAAGTGCGATTCACTGTGCTTTCACTATTTTTATGTAGTTCCGATACAAATTAACTCGCAAAAAATAAAAGCTGCAGCAACAGTTAGTCATGTTTAAATGGTTTCTCTCTCAGTTAACAACCTGAAATGTCCATTAATGTATACTTTTTATGATGTTTTCTGTTATTGTGTACCCACCAGTTACACTTTGGAGTGCAACTACAACACAGGAAAAACCATGAACACTATCCCACCCGCCTGCCATGACAATGGACGGGCAACCCCTCCTCCGCCTCCATCATTCCCTCCAAAATACACTCCAGAGATATTTGAGCAGGTAGGAAGACAAGTGGTTTATTTCTTCTTATTAAGGTTTTTCCTGCATAGAGGAATTTTTTGATACACCCTAGGAGTTTTTAGCGGGTGGCAAAAAAAGATTAGTTTTGTTAATTTGGTTTAAAAGACATGTTGTATATAAAATGCTCAGAAAATGCAGATTTCTGTCATTGACTTCATTGCCTCTACTGTACACAGACTGATCATGCTTGATGTCATGCATAGTCAACGCCATAAAGTCCATTCTGAGCCAGGAAAATCCCTGCTTTTTCAAACAGAGGATTTATTGCACCCCTCTTACCAGCCAATATTTCCAAGCTAGTGTTTGTCACTCATGTGATTTTAATGCTTTTGTTATTCGATAATAACAAAACCTGCAAACAAAATGTACCTATGAAGGGAAGTAAACTGAGTTGATGTTGTGCATTAGGTGGGTCGTGCCGTGGCTATCTCTGCCCTGGACATGGCTGAGTGTAACCCCTGGCCACGACTGGTGCTGTCTGAGCACACCTGCCTGACAAACCTCCGAGCCTGGATCCTCAAGCACATCCGCAACACCAAAGGCCTGAACACACACATTCATCCTCCCCCGAGAATACACCACAATGGCAGCAAGGTGTCACCGCCAAAGAGCTTCAACAAGTGAGCACATCTATTTATTAAACCCACACCCTTCAATGACTTTAGTTTCTTCTTTACAAACAGTTGCGTCATAAGTTTCTGTGTTTTTCTTGACTTTCTGAGCAGCTGTCTGTCTGGATCAGCATCGGAGAACACCCTCAGCCGTGTTCGCTGCAATAGCCAGAGTAGCAGCAGCCAGACGCCCTCCCCGAAGATGCACAGCTCGCCGAGCTTTACTTTTGGCTGCCCCCCACCTCGAACTCAGCACAACAGCACACACACCGGCGGACGTGGAGGCAACAGGACACTCGGGCCAGTCAGGGGTAAGCTGATCTCTCAACCGTCTGCCTGTGTTACTGGCTGCCATTTTCTATCACCTCTTCTTTGGTGATCTTCGGCTCTTCTCCTTCTCTCTCTCTACATCAGATATTCTGTCTTGTGGTGTCTCTCTTCACTCTCTCCCCTGCTGCCATGTTCTCTTTCTGCTGTTGGAGATGTAAAGAAAGTCTCATGGCTGATTCAGTGTGTCAGTGTCTGTGTGACGGCTTCAGGTTTTCTGTGATGGTCATGTAAAACTGGTCCCATGTCAAAGGATTAGCTTGATTTTAGAGACATGAGCAAGTGGATTCATGTCCTGGATTATTGTGAAGTGTAACATCAGAATGAACCCAGCATGACTTTAGCATGGCCCCACCTGCTGCTGCTGTCTGTGCATGCATTTTCTTACCTTAAAAACCCTCAACATGACTTAAGCTTAATTAAATTCTCCAAAGACCAAATGATTGTTTACATTTTCCATCGTACAGAACAGTTCTGATCCTATATCCCGTCTGTGTTCTCACCTTGTGCCTTTTAATGTGTTGTCTGCCTCAGTGCATGTCTCTAAAAGTGAAGAGCAGTTTCAGCACACAGCCACTTTATGTTAGTACGAGGTGCGATCAAAAAGTTCAGAGACTGTGCTTATAAAAATCTAAATTAATTTGGCTACCATTCCTATTAAACCTTTTTGTGCAGTGATACAGCACGCCTCGCACTCCTGCAGTGCTTGTAATACTCCCTGTAAGTCCTGTTTTGTGAGCGTGTCAAAACAGAGATCCTTCAACTTGAATTTACTTTTGATGAGAAGGAAGAAGTCAAAAGGAACCAAATCTAGCGAGTAGGGCAGGTGGGGGGCAACCATTTTGTTGTTGTGCCACAAAAACTGCGTAATCACGGTATCGATCACCCACATGACATCCACTACAGTAAACACTGTTTGCTTCCAAAGTTCTCCCTCAGACACCTCAGTATGTTACAGGATGTTACAGTAGAACTCAACAGTCTAACCCTGAGTGAGGAATTCAAAGCGCACAATGGCATGAAAGTTGAAGAAAACCAGCAGCATTGCTCCTGGTGTGCCAAATCTGACCTATAGACCAGGGTTGAGGCTGATATCTGGAATATTTATTGATAACTTTTAGCATTAATCTATGGCTTGTTCTTTGTTTGTATCTGTTGTCCCAAGAAACTTTAAAAGTAGAAGTGATAATTGCTATAAGATGTCCCACAGGAATGTAGGAGTATTGTTGTAGTTTATCCCTGTTTAACACTGTTTGCTGGCTTGAGGTCAGTAAACCTCATAGAAGTCTTTATCACGATGCTCCTTTACTAGATAAACTCCGACATCCTCTTTGCTTGCCAACACCTCTCTGGGTGGCAACTGTATTAAACACTGAAAGGCTCCACATGGTGGTGCAACCAGGTACTACAGCTAATCTATAATACTTGAAGTGTCTATTATTTAGAAAAATGGTTTTGGGGATTGGCAGACTAAAAAAATGTTTTAATTAAATTGGATCGGGGCAAAGAAAGTCTTGATTGGGATGTCCCTATTGAAAACTGCTGTTTCTTCTGTTGATGGTAGCTGCAGACCCACACTCTGTTATCAGTTAGGACCCTCGACATGTCGGTGGGATCATCTGAGCTGTGGACTGACACTGAATGTGGTGTTTGGTCTCTGCTCCAGTTTCAGCTTCATGGAAAAACTGCCAATGTGCACCTACCAGTGTTCACCAAAACATGATAGTGTGGTATCATGCAGTCCCCTGACAGTTACTACTCACGCATGTTGCCTACAAATTGACTGTGATGCGCCACAAACAGTCTCCGAACTTTCTGATCGCACCACGTATGTGCACACAATCCCTGCATGTCACTGAGCAGGTGTGTGTCTCCCTCTCTGTAGACACTAAGCCTCAGGAGAAGAGACGCCCCCCCCACCACCGCTCCATCCTACGGTCTCCCAGCAACAGCCACAC
>OMNN01103416.1:24360-56496 GCA_900302755.1 Chromis chromis
ATAATAACATATTATTAAATAATAAAATAATTGTAATATTAATAATTCGTTTTTGTATTATGTATAAAAAGTCAAGTATACACGGTATAACTAGTCACAAGTTCTAGTTACAGCATCTCAGGAATGTCAAAAAATCATATCAGCAAGTAATAAATGATGCAACTGAATCTGCATGATGAATGTGGAGAAAAGTTGTTGCTACATGCAGGTTGTTCTCACGTGCAAAATAGCAAAGCTCCGGTGAACAACTGAAGGGGATGCCAGTGCATTTCTGTATAATATTCAGGCCCGAATAGATGTACGTCAGCGTTACCTGGAAAGCCAATCGTAGAACATCTTCTGTGTTAGCTGGCCGACACAAGATGGTCACACCGATGACATACTCTCTGAAGTCAATGGTGCCGTCTCCATTCTAGCCAGGGTCGAAGAGGCAGCAATATAAATCCTCTGTTAAATGCACATTCTCTCAAACACGTGTACAAAGTCATGAATTTAGAGGTTAGAGGAACAATGTAAGCAGCATTATATTACACTATTAATAATGGGTAGGTTCCTCAATGGGCTTTTTTCTCAACTGGTGGATAGTTGTGAAACAGCCAACTGTTAAATATGTAAGGAGCTAACAGACGTCAGATCAGGAATATGGCCATAGATCTTTTGAAATTCTTGTTTTTATTAGCCATCACACTGTCTTTGTCCTTGTAGGCGTTTTAGTGTGGGTGTTTTTTTTAATGTGTGGAGATGTAATTTCAAGATTTTATTGTTTAGTTTTATTGTTGTACAGTATGTCTTGGTTATTTGTCTTTCGACATTCTGGGACCATGTATCCCCTGGAATCCATGAATGATCAAATCTCATCCGAAATTTCATGAAACTTGTCCAGCATCAACAGTTTTGACAGTTAAATATGGGTAATGTGTCATAAAAGACAAAATCATAAGTGATTCTTACAAAACGCAATTCTCTATTGATGGAAATATTATGAGGCATATACTTTTTAAGAACAAGGGATTCATTTTGCTCACTGGACTGGATGTCAGGGGTTGTTTTCATTCTTTTAATCCTTTCTTTCCACTCAAATCTCTAGTGGACATACCAGGGAAGGAGTCCAAACTGCTTTGATCATAATTTCCTTTTTCAGGTTGGATAAATCCTGCACTCACCCTGTGATAGTCCGGTCAATTGTGTTTTCATTGGTGCGTGTGATATACAGTGGTATAATATGTGTGCTATTCTGTAAATTGAATTATAGTTTTAAGCTTTTCTATATGCAAATACTTTGGCTGCGTGCCAACAAAAGGAACTTCAGTAATTTATTGGTCATTAGCAGTAATATTCTTTAGTGCTCTAAGTTGCTCTAAATATGTAGAATTAGGTAACCAAATATTTGCTAAACAGGTGCCTCACCCTGTCAAACAATGCAAAAAGCTCCTCGAGGACTGAGTTGACAGGTAGCTTCAGGAATCTGGCAAACTCCGCAATGGTTATGCGTCCTCCCTTACAGGAGCTGGCCATGGAGGCGAAACCCTCAAGTTCCTTCCTTAAATTGTCCCACTTCAGACTAGGTGAGCAGGGCACAGACAACAAGGTTTAGGCCAAAATTAACAATAACGGAAAAAAAACTTTAAGGCATACATGTCAGTGTTAACTTCCCTGCCTGGTAACACCTTAAGTGTACTTCTTACTTGAGCTTGCGGCTGATTTTGGTGAACTCAACCAGACCAGCCTCCATGGGAAGTGTTAGCTCACCAGCGGAGATCATTAGGCGACAATCTTCATATGTGTGGTCTGTCACTGGAACTCCCAAAGCGCTGAAAGCAGAGGGTTTGCATATGTAGTGGTCAGCTGAAATGTTCTTAAAGAGCTAAAGGGAGCAGGCCGTGACAATATGCAAAGACCAGAGAGATCAGAGCAGTGCAACAACCAAAATCACTGCACTAATGTCATGGCACAGTAATGAATGCACAACTGGTCTGAATCAAATTAAAGTTACTTATTTTTCAAATCAAATTACATGCACCTGTATGTGTTTTCCATTGCTTTTATTTCTTGCATAAACACACATATTTTTGCTTTTCTATTGCACTTTGTTTTCCTGTGTACTTGGACAACACACAGTGCAATGTGCACTCTAAGGCAAAGAACTTGAAGCTGTATGGAACCTTTCAATACCAAGGCAACACAAAGTGCCTGACATAGGAAATAACAGGGATAAGACAAATGCGCACTTACTGAGCCATAGTTTCTCGCACTCTGCTGGCAAACAGAGGGGCGGTTTTCTTCTCCTCATCTGTGGGGATATGTGGTGGCAGGAACTGGAAAACAGAGCAAACAGATAAAAAAAAGTCAGAGGGAAGGTCAAACAGAAAGTAAACTCATAAACCTCTGCGTGGGAGCCAAATCCCCTCCTGCAGAAAACACATCTCAGACATAGTTCCTCTGAGTACAGCACAAGTCAACACAAGTGGAGGGCATACTACCACTAAAACTGCACACATTTCTTCACATCAAAAGTAAACTAATTCTGTGCAATCATATGTAATATCTAAAACACACTCTAAGTGGAAGCAGGAAGCCTGTTACCTCTATCTCGACTGTGGTGTACAGCTGGCTCAGTGTTAGAAGCAGTAGCGTCCTCCTGCGCATAACACAAGCATGGCAGTGTATTATTCATCCAATAGTGCCAAAAGGTGTTGCACTGCAAGCCAATAATGTTACCGTTATTGTGTTATAATTGAATTTACTGTCTCCGAAAAAGTAACAGCAGATACTGCTTCCATAAAACACGCATGCTACAGGAATCGCAAATCTGATGCATACTCACGAGCTGAAACCCTGCCAAGTCCAAGTCACTGTATCCTAGAGAAAATAAGTGCAATGCATGATGATTAACAAAACATAAACACAGGGATAGGGTGGTATACACGTTAGGTCACAGCTAAGCTTCTAGTGTTTCTACCAGTCTGTCTTTGTGACAGCTTATCTCAAGAACTGGAATATGATGGAATATTACAAACACACAAGGAAGATAACTTCTATCTAAAAAAATTTCTGCTTCAGCGTGCTGACAGTCTGTGTAGTTTTCTTGGATGGAAGTCAACTATGTCAAGATCTATCGTTCATCTTCAGCTCTGCCTCTGCATATTTATCTCCTGTGTAAACTAGCGAGTGCAGTACAAAGTGCACTCTGCTACATGGCTCTCAAAGTGTGAAGTTAAACATAATAATGCTGCATTAGAATAACAGACACTCACCAGTGAGTTGGGGTATCTCATGATCACAGGCTGCACTGGGACCCCTGGGATAAATGCACCTATGGGTGGGGGACATATACCATGAAAACAGAAACTTGCATATATTTACACATGGATGCGAGCTGGATATCTGTAAGACTGTATGACTTTACCATCCTGACATCCCCTCTCTCCCACCTGACTCAGAACCAGCTTTGTGGGTATCAGTCAACAAGTCAACGCACAAACCACATCACATAATGAATGATGGGAGCAGTGTATGATCAAGTGTTTCCTCTGTTGTCTGGCCTCTCTACTCAGTGGATTAGACTTACGTGAGTTAAGTGGCAAATTGTTCATTGTTGTTTTGGATTTTTCTTTTGTCTTATCTTTTTCTTTGTATTTAGCAGGTTATGTTTAAAAAGAAAGACCTTCTTACATTTACATTGCATGAAATTTCCATGAAATTTTAGATCTTACCTTGTTTGAAAGTAATGAGACATGAGCGATTTGTACATGTCCCCTCTGGAAATATCAGAAGCTGAGGAGCATAAGATCATTACCAAATGTTAAAATTACATACTGTATAGTTTTTATTAAGTCTGCAATGTTTTTTTTGCTGATTCTTACAATACGCAAAGAGGGCTTTTAAAATAATTTGAGTCAACATTGTATGAACTTTTGCTTGTTCTCTGAACCCCTTAAGAAGAACCATAATTATAGTGTGACCCGTGAAAGTTGACTAAGAAACTGTGAAGCCAAACCAACATCCTGAGTTACGGCTCTTGAGGTTTCTTAGCTGACAAGCTTTTTTTCTCTGCGGCTATATTTCGTGCTGATACCAGATTAATACTCAGTTCATTGTTGCTTGACAATGTTTGTTTGTGCTGTGACAGACCTGTGGCCAGTGGCCTCCGGATTTGGCTCTCTTTTCTATCTCTTGGATAGTATTCTTCCTGGAGTCTGGGTCCTTCCTAGACACCAGCACTGGCTGGAGACAGCGCACAAACCCTGCAGAGAAGACAGAAGACCAACATTAACGCACATACATAGAAGAGGAAAATAGCGATTGTTTTTTTTGGTCTGGTGTTTTACTGATTATTCTCTGTAGAGGCTAACAGTGGTGAACGGCATTGTTTTGTTAGTGTTAGAGAGGGCAGGGCCATTTCAACAGCAGTCAGTTAATGGTGATATCACTGTTTGACAGGTTATGTGTGAGAGATCTTTCTGTTTTTTTCAGTTGCTTTGGCACATTTCTTGAAAACTTAGCCCTTGCAAAGCAGTTAGTGCCGATCTCAAAACAATTCTTACAAAAAAACCTACACAATAGGTTATGTGCAAAAGTCTGCAATTTCTGCAAAATCTTTAGTGTATCTTTCAAAAGTAAATACTTATGTCAATGAACATGTCAGTACCACCAGAATGACAAGTCCCCTTTCTAACAGGATACTCTTAAATATTTTCTAATGTAAACTATAGTTTAAGTTTTGATGGCAATAACTAAAAATACACAAGGCTTTTTTCACTTTTTTCTGTCTGGCAGTTTCAACAGTGCAAAGTTACAAATGACTGTATGTAGGGACTGATTGGACAGGATTCAAATGTACGCCTTTACTTTTTGCACTGTAATTTGTTGACGGGCCATGTTACTGCAAAAGAGGAAAAAGATGCTGCTGTTTTACAGCACTGCAGAGCGTGGAGGGAAAAATAAACCACACAGCAGACGTCTGCAGAGGCTGGATAAGACGTTCCAAAAGATTCTTCCCGCACTGCATTACATAGGGAAGATATCCGTAGTGATGTGGATGAGAATCTGTGGCCTGACAGACAGAAACGTCAGGAGGTGTAGAAACGCTACACTGCAATTCTCCTTACAGCGCTGCATGTACAGTTCTGTTTCAGCGATGTTGCCAATGATTACATTTTTTTTCCTTTTCCTCTGTGCAGTGCTGGAAAACATTCTTGTCTTTTCAGGTCATGTCAGGACACATTTACAAAAAAAAGTCTAACAGAGAAGTATAGAAAATATATTGCACAGATTGTGAAAGCTATTTAAGTCATTTTGCATGTAGTGACTTGTGCAGTCAACTAATGTCTAGATGTTGTGGGGGTAAGATTATTCAACAAAGAACCAGTATCATACATGTTGGTTAACATAACAGAAATGATGATGATGGAAACAGTTGTAGATAAGCATTTGGATGATTGTGCCAAAACATTTGCAGTTTGTTCAAAAGAATGGAGAAAAATGTGTTTATGATGTGCACAAGAGTGTGCACATCATAAACACAACATGATGTTACTGCTATTAAAAGATGGGTGGAAAATATACATTTAAGTCCACAGCACACATTTACTTCACAAAGGACATGTAAATGATAGTTAAGACAATAAAAGTCTGTGTCAGGGACATTTCCAAAGCGTTGAACTGGTTGATATCCTTTAGTATAGGCAGCATAAGATAATTACTTTCTATTTCATACCCTACAAGCCCCTCAGTTATTCAGCACACTCTTATAGAAGGTGTGAAGTTGCACAGTCATATGCAAACAGACAGAAATAAGCTATATGACACACAGGTTTCATACTTGTGTGTATTTTCACAAGTTCTCACACTAACACACACACGTACAGAGTGGAAGTTTTTAGAACAAGAAACGTTTCCTCAAAGCACAAACGCCCCTACTTCCCTGTACTGATACAACAAAGCCAAAGAAAAGTGCCTCACTGCCAAAGATGGGTGTAGCCAGGTTCTCGACCCTGGAGACGGTGGAGGGCAGGCCGGCCACGATGCACACGATCCCATCAAAAAAGGTGGAGTGGGGAGCAACAGCCAGGATGGGGGCCTCGCTGCTGTTGACCTGCCGCCCCTTGACCACCACTCTGAAGCCCATGCAGAAGTAATAAGCTCTTCCCAAGGCAGCCATCACCCTTCGACACATAATTCTGCGGATGACAAGAATGCTTTGGATGCTTTTGTGTGGGGAAATTATGAGAAATGGGGAAAAAATATGTGCATGTGTATATTGCATTCCCTTATAGCAGTGCCAAGATATAAATCAAGACAGAAATTCCTAAACCTCTTTCCAGATAAATAAAGTTGGCTGATAAACTATTTTAGATGAGTCCACAGCATGTTTCCTTGGGCTTTCTTTGGTCATCATGTCGAAGTTTAACTGCTGGACTAAATGAAAGTGTTTTAGTAACAGGAAGAGTTGCACCATCCTGTGCTTCTCTGTAAACCCTAAAATTGCAAAAGCTGTTACCTTCACCACTTACTTCCTCAGAATCTAGAGAAAGGATGAGATGTCATAAGACGGACTGAAACCTTGTGACAAAATAATGAATGACAACTTTTCAAACTTCAGAATACAAACTGCATTAATCCTTCTGTTCAATTGGGCAGGAAGCTTAAAGCAATGAGTTCAAGAGTAAGAAGCTTAAATTATCTGTCAGGTTTATATGAATAAGATATGGCCTAAGATATGGCTTTCTTCATTTTGCAGAAGGAACAGAGCAACATGGGTTAAGACCATATACAGGTCTTGAGGCCGCAGAACTACCAAATAATATTTTCTTTGCCTTTCACATTATCTCATAGCAAAACCATAGCTTTTAAAGGACTCAAACCATCCTGAGAATATCTGGGCCTATTTCTACAGATTAACTTATCAAGATAAACTTTACTCTTGTTTCCGTCAGTCACCTACCATGTTTGGTCATAATCATAAAGAAAGCTGTGCTCTAAGTTCACAAGAACTGAGTGCACTACGGCAGTGTGATGCAACTATATGCACAGCTAAACCGCTTTCAAATGCTGCAGGCTGTTGAGGTCAAATACTACACTGCAAGCACTACACTTTTTACATTTAGTAAGATATGAATTAGTCTACATACCCTAAATCATACTTACATACGGTATTCACACTGTACTGATATGCATACACTATTATGCCCAACTGGAGGACACAATCAAATAATCACATAGAATGTTAGTAGTAAAATATTTTCTAGTATTATTATTGGGATTAGATGTTGAAATTTTGCTTCTAAATGTACGCAGATCACTCTTTCAGTTCCTCTCAAACCCTCAGTAATACCACCATTTCCTCTCTGAGAACTGGAGAACTGAGATGAAGTAATGCTTGTGAGGCAGATATGATCTAGAAAAGCATGATTCGGCAGAACAGCATGCAGCTGCACATTCTTCAAGTCATGTCAGGCACTATTATTTTGAAAATGTGCTGCCTTAAGCTCTGTTTTCTTGTCCAATTTAGGAAGCCAGAGAGCACACTTATTCTCCTGCTGTATTGCTTTAGCAAAACATCACTGTATTAATAGTGAAACACAATATATCTTTCAGTAAATCTCAGTGTATTTCTTCATCAATAGCTATGTTGAGATGTACTACATTGGCTGGCAACCAACTCCCTTGTTGTCAGTTAATAGATAAGATGATACAATGATGGCCACAGTATTTGCAAATGCTTTGCAAAAACAATATGTTTGCATGGCACTGCAGTAAAGTGGGAAAGTGGGCTTGTGGTGCATCTGGTTAATGATACAGTAGGCCAAACTCACCAAGTTTAAACATTAACTTAATGAGCATGTTACAAAACTGATATCATACAAGGGGAGCAAGATACACACTTTATGCTTGGTAATGTTTGATTTTTTTTCATAGTGCCAAAGTGAGCGTGATATCCAGAAGGCCATGGCCTCTGCTGGCAGGCTGTGCTGTTGCCCATGAGGCTTGGGCACCTCTGTGGGAGGCTGTGTTGCTGTGGGATGGTGTTAGTATCCATAGTTACCGTCTCCATCCTGTCATTGGCTCCACGGCTCCTTTCAGTGGATACCTGAAGGTTATAATGACAGCCACTGGCCATGTCACCATCAGAACCAGGGAGGCGAGGATGGCGCGAATAGGGACCAGGAAGATTCCCAGCAGGACGCACTGCGTGGAGAGGAGGGTATGCACACACACACCAGAGGTTACAGGCCACAGACCACACACACCACCGTGACCAACATCTGACGTTCAAAAGAGCAGAAATATGCACAAGCCTAAAAATCCACAGCAGCTTTCTGGAAAACACACAACGGCTCTCATTGTTTGTGCTGCATATAACGAGGCTTTACAAGCCGATTGTTACAGCCTCGGTGGAGCAGATTACAGGCCCTGCTTGGTTACACAGCAGTCTGTGTGTGTGTAATCTCACACTGTGCTCGCCGCGTTTGCCAAAAGCGATGGCTATTCTTCAAAAGCCTGCCTTTTTACCACTCAACCGAAGCACCGTACTCACTTTAATTATAGCAGCTTTGGACAGTTTGGTGTCTTGAACAAACGGGTTGATGACCGCAGGCAGGAGCAGAGACTGCTGCCTCGGCAGGGCGAACACTCGCTGCGGCGGCATGGCAGTCCGGTGAGCGCAGGAGAACAGGCGAATGTTGTTGTCGAGGCGCCTTTAGGTTATCATCTCACTTCCTGACAAAAAGGCCCAGCTGTCGTTTCCCCCCGTCGTAGAGGACGATGTTGACACGGCGGGCGCAGACTCACAGACCTGGGAGAGCTGATCCGGACTGGCGTCAGGCTCCACCTCCAGCGCGCCGCAGCGGTGGTCGTGTCCGAGCAGTGGGGCTTTAAACACTGTGCATTGATAACACTTAATATTGATACATAAAGGTTAAACATTTTTATACTCTTGCCCCCAGAGGAAAAAAAATAAACAAACAAAATAAATCAGGTGAAAGAAAAACATAAAATTGTGATGGATGTGATATGCGTAAAATACCACTAATTTGGAGAAATGGGTTAAAATTGAGAGCAAAGTTTCAAAGATAATAGTAGTAATGCTCAATTAGTGAATGAATACTGATTTATATGGAATAATATCAGGTATTTATATATTATAAGATCTCATAAATGTCCACTAGATGGCGCAGCTTCATAACAAATTTTCATTTTCCCCTGTCCTAAAAACAAAGTTCTCCAGAGATAATATTTCACAGGAATGAGAAGTTAAGTGCATATTCTTTTCAAGTAGGGCTTAATTTTCAGATGCTCGTACTTGATGTACTTTCATTTTATGCAGCCTCATACTGATGCTTTATTCCATTTTAGGAGAAATACATTTGAACTCAACCACATTTATCTTAAGCCAGGAGTTACTTTGCAGATTCAGATTTTCCAGAGGAAACCACAGCTGGAAAGTGAACTACCCAGAAATATGTTGTGTAAATTTTCTCCTACACGGCCAGTTACATCTTTAAAAAAAATCAGTTTTAAAGATGTGTCAGTCAAAATATTCAAATATGTATATTAATATATATATATATATATTTTTTTTAATCATCATTTTCAAAGACCATGTAAGCATATTTATACATTGTGAAGCACTATTAATTCGTATTTGGTTGATGAATTTACAGGTTTGAAGGTAAAGGCCCATAACTCTGTCAATCATTCACATTTGCTTTCACTAAGTACATGGACTTCATTATATTGACCATCTTTATTGATGACAGTAACAAAGTGCACAAGCATTAAAAACAATGAGACACAATGACTATATTGTTAAAACCCAAGGAAGAAAAAATTAATACATAAAAAAAGATATTTAAACAATACTACTGCGGTACTCTTGTCATGATTCCATCATGCAGCAAACCTATACAGCCTCTGGAGGCAACCTGTGCCATTAATCTTTCTGTACCATTAGTGAGGGGAAATGCGACATGGAGTTGCCATGGAAATAATTTGGTCTCCATACTGTGCAGGTCCCTCTTATAGTCCTATACAAAGTGCTAATCAAATGAAGAATAATGTGTGCCTGCGAATACTACTTTCTGAAATCCAGAGGATACTAAGTAGTCCCATCAGACATAGTTACACAGAATATAAAAAAATACATATATAGGACTAGATGCAAAAAAGCAATCTCTAAAAGCACCATTTTCGGTCACATTGTGCAAATTCATTTTTTTCAAATGTATTGCACAATGAGAAAAATTAATTAAAATTGATACATTTATAAAACTGCACTTAGTACAATGGATATAGAAGTAATTCTAAGCCAACATGAATTCCTCATATGGTATAAAACAGCCTTTCAGAATCAAATTTGCATAAAACGGCAATATCTCACAGCACAGTCTAGCACTGAGTTCAATGCAGTGTGGACATACCTGATGTCTGACTTTTTAAAAAATGAACAAAAAAAACATAAAACAATAAAACAGGGGCTACATATTGTAATAAATCTGCATCAGCATAACAAACAAAAAGTCAAAATCACACAGAAATATAGCAAATATCCAGTTGCGTATGTTCAGCCTGCGTAGAAGGTCCTACAAAGCTGGAGACTGGTTATACAGGCTGACGGGACGTGTGTCCCAATAAAGCGTGCAGAGTTGCCAGGATAAAAACTTTCAACAGTGTGCACTGTGGCGACCTCAAGTTGTGTGCGATACTACGACGATGTCCTCACAGGGCGAGGCCATGGTTACAGGAATTAGCCAGTTGTGAGGCATTCTGGAAATGCTCAGCAACCGAGCCAGTCCTTTGTGATTTCACCCAACTTGACAATCTTCAAGCTGCTGTCTTCTAGTTTGAAATAGTGGTTGCCTTTGAAGAAGTAACTGTAATCTGTTGAAGACAAGCACAATATACACCGGGTTTAAAATATCTACTGAGATTACCATTTCAAATTGCTTATTGCAAATTACATGTTAACAACAGTAAAACAATCAAACTTCTATAGAATCATGAAAACAGTATAATCAGTTTCAATCAGGCTCTACTGAAGCCAAAGTCGAGCCTCGCTCTCTCTGAATTATGCTAATCAGGAATCATACAGAGGCACCACTGTAGAGGGCCACAGACTTGCTTTATATGAATATGTTTGTTCACTGTGTGGTGAAGGAGCTATGCGATGCTTACAGTACCGTGTGTATGTTCGAGAGCAGTAGTGGAAAAATCCCTGGTTGTTTGCCATAAGCAAAAACCTGCATAACCACCTCCATCCTCAAGGACACACGGCTGGCAATGACATTCTTAGGAGAAGTTTGCTAGTGGTATCATGCTGAAAATTCACATCCATTTATTTCTTGTACAGTGCAGCTGCAAAGCCCTTCCCCCCATCAGGCAAAGTGAACGTCAACTATTATGTGTTATTCACTCAGAACAAATGAAATCATCGAGTAAGCAACATAAAGCAACTGCCCTCCCACCGACGACTGTGTTCTATCATCACCAGACCACAGTTCACTCCCTCACTTCAGAACTACTCCCTTCACTCTGTTTTACTTGCTTGCATTCTTTGTGCAGTCAGCTCCCTCTAAACAGCTCAGTTTTTGGCTAGATAGTGTCGGTGCTTGCTGGGTTCTGGTATATGAGGAGTTTTACTGACAGAGGCACAGTGCCAGACTCACTGATAGAGCTTTTCCTGCAATCTTACCAAAAGGAATGCTAGTCTGCAGACAGTAAACTAGCGCACATAAAACAGCAGTGTTATAATGGAAGCACAACAAGCACCACAAAAAAAACTCTTTCTAACAGCTCCTGTTTAAGATTCAAACAAAGAGTTCAGCTCAGGGTGTCTTTTGCTGTTTTGTCTCCATTCTCAGAGATCACTGTTGGTTTATTTCTGCACAATTTTTGCAGCCATCTGAGACTGACTTTGACAAGTGGTGTAGCAATTATTTTATGTTTTCAACGGCTAGTTTATATTTGAATTATCCATATAATCACATGTGGTTAATGTTTAGCCACACTGAAGATATAACATTAGAGATAGTGTTCACAATTTGGTCCAATAATTGGATGGATTTCTGTGAAATCTGATACAGACATTCATGATTCTTTTGGGATAAAATGACATCTCCTTTCTGGCCAGAATCATGCTTTGTGTATTTTAAGTGGAATGTCTTGCATGCATTTTTAAGAAATTTGGTAGATTTGGACATTCATACCCTTCTTAGCCTCAGTTGTATCTTATGTTTAATACTAACTAGCAACTCATAGCTTTCCTTGCTGATGTATTTGGCTCAAAGCACTGCTGTGCCTAACTGAGTCACTGGTGTGGCTGCAGACTCTTAGCCTTGTTATTTTGTAATGACTTGGCTTGAAACCAATGCTGCTTGGAAGATATCGTAGAAAATACAGTGGACACGTATGATATTCTTTGGAAAATGGTTCCCAGTAATGCCAAGTAAATATAAAATGTTGCCTCTGGTCAAATTTCCCAACTCACATCATACAGCACCTCTTAAAACACAAATTATGACAAAAGAAAGATTTTTTTTACCAATGCCATTAAGACTGAAGGCAGAGTCGATGCCATCTGGAATACCGTTCCAGGAGTCAGCGATAAGTTTGGGGAAACCAGGGTCCATCTTCTTCTTATCTTCATCATATCTGTTCACACATAACAAAAAAAGTGCATCCTTTAAGGAGTGCTTCAGACTTCTCTTACATGCACAAAAGCACACACTCATGTTTTTCCCAGGAGATGAAACAGTGAGTCACCAGGACTATGAATTCCCATGTTGTGCAAGGATTAACAGGGTTGTTGTGCTTTACAGTTTAGGTCACACTAAACACTAACTCAGTCCAGATGCAGCACAGTATTGCAGCAAGCAGCAATGACATCAACAGCACAATCTGGGCTGGGTAAGATAATGTTTTTTTGGCTAACAAATGGTTGCATAAGCGTTGCTCCTGCTCACCTCCAGAATTTGTCCCCTGCAAACAGATAAGTCTTCCTGTTCTTCCTAAAGTTGAAGGCAGCATCGATATGGTCCAGGTCAGTGGGGAGGTCAAGAGTGGAGATCCTCTTAGGGTAGCCTTTCTCCAACTCATCAGCTTTGTAAATCCACACCTCATTGCCTGCAAGAGAAAAGTAGGTTAAAAAGAAAAGTAGAACCACAGCTAAAATAACACTGGAGACATATGTTATACTAATGGAAGCTAACTATTTTAGCACAGGACTTACAAATCAAGGTTTTTCCTTTATTTCTGCAAATCTATTAACCAAATACGGTGAGATCATCCCCAAACCACCTTAATGTCTTTAAAGCAGACAAATATATTATGTAAATCTCATCAGTATTCAGGAAAGTTCTCATATTAGTAAAATGCTGAGAATGTATCAGAAACCACTAATAACTATGGTGGAATATCTCAAGTGTCTCAAGAGTGCACACCGCACACAAGAGTGTTCAGCCAACATTCCTGCTTCTCCTAATGTTTCAGGTCAGAGAAACGGCTGACCATTAGGGGAAAGGCATCCAAGTGGTAAAATAGTGAAGACACCTCTTTATTACTCATGGAAGTGGGTCTTTGTGCTTGTCTAATCACCACAGAAGCCCTGGGAGATATTCAGAGACATCTAAATTGGCCTTTATTCACAGTTTCTTGTTTTTGTCAGCAGCATACCTGCGAAGAAGACTGTTTTTTCCTCCACCGGGTTTTCATAGGCAGCATCTATCTTGACAGGAAGGTCGGGCCAGTAGGTGGCCACGAGCATGGGGCCGTTGGGCTTGCTTCTGAAGTTGACTGACCTGAACAGGAACCTGGCAGAGAGAGAATGAGTGGGTGAGCGATCGCGAGGTAGATGAGCTGGAGGATGAAATAAGAGTGAGAGCGAAAGAGGAACAGAGGGGGTTGAAGAGGAGGCGGAAGGGGGAGAGAGTGTGTGTGTGTGTGTGCGCGCGCGTGTGTATGAGATGGGGGGTTTAGTGCAAGTGCTTCACTGGCCGAGCCAGCCACAATGGCCTGATTCATGAGCATCTGGTTCTCGTTAGGACTAAGGCTGCAGACGCCAGCGGAACAAGACCCATCTTGCCCGGATTTCCAATACACAGCTGCACAACAACAGCAGCTTCCCAAACTCTTTTCCACTGACCTATTTTTTAAAAAGAAAAAGATCTGCCAATAGCAAAGACGCGGTGTCATAATGATAAAGTGAAGATGAGAATAAAATCTTACTAACAGCAATGAAGAGTGCACATACATAACACATGGGCAAAGTTACAGTTGTCAGGATGAAAGATGAGATGTTTTCCAGTCTGAACTAATGATATATGAATTTCATTTTTTTTTAGAAGTGCTCTTGTGGATTAGTTTGTTTAGTTCATGTCATGCACTAACAATATCCGGAGGGTTTTCAGTATCTATCAGAGCTTTAATTTGATCTTTTCCTGTCTGTCTTCTCTTCCTGTATATATTCAATAAAAAAGGCACAAACATTATCTGCCTAAGGGCTGGTAAATAGAACAGACTTACAGGACATAGCAAGAGAGTTCTCCAAGCCCTGGTAATGTTGATTTTTAGATGCCTTTTCTTTTTTTAGTTTTTCCTTTATTTTTTTTCTTTTTGTATAAATTTCTGATTATTAAGACTCCAAACCTTCAAGTAGGTAATTCATTTATCTGTTGCTATAAACGCAGTGTTATACTTTTGTAGTAATGTAGGATGATGGTTATGCATATAAGTTTTCATTATGTTCGCGTCTTACACAAGTTTTATGTTCGGGAAAAGTTTGAGTAATGTTACGTATGTCGTTTCCCATAAATGGACTAAATTATGCAAACACACTATGTTGACTTAAAGCTCCCATGATAAAAATCCTATATGTACAAATCAGTCCCTTGCCACTCAGTGGAAACCTGTTTGGGTGGCAGGTTTAGTGGAGTGGCCAACAGGGCTGTTCTCAGTACCTCCACTGTACATCTAGTCTGCTTTAAAGTAATAATCCTTTTATAAAACCAGACTCCAATTTTCCAGACTTTGGTCAACATTCCTTCTGTAATAGCCATTCAAGCATGTTTACATCTAGTAATTACCACTTTATCTGGTCATATTCATTGGTAGTGGGGGAGTTCGCTAGTCCTTAGCTGGATTCAGATGTCCCTCCTCATAACTGAAAACTGATTCATACATGTGATCCAACAGACTTTTAAGTCAATGATAATGGCCTCACTATTTATCACTGTGTGGACAGTCAGAGCCTTAAGTAGCTGCTAATGCAAACAGAATATACTACTACTACGACTACTTATAATGTGTTCTGAAACTCGATGTCTTTAGCATTGACCATTACCGCTCATCAAATATGTCTCTACTAAACAACACAATGGTTCTCTTGGCACTTTTTTGCAAGTGGCTGATCCAATGTAACCAATCTTGCAACCTCCTCTGTTTAGCATGAAATCAGAATGTAGATGCAGTTATTTTTGACTTCTTCATGAGAAAAAATTGAGTTGTGCTAAAACCAGATACACCTTTTGCTCCTCTGTTATATCTCTGAGAAGAGGATTGAAATCTTAAGGATTACAACCCAAAGGAAATGCTGTAAATTGCGTATGATATTTATTGCTCTGTGCTTAGATACAAGCACGTGAGCATATGTTATTTGCAACAGACCTAATCAGTAGGTTGGCCAAACTGTTCCCATAAGACAGACTTTATAATTGCCTTCTCCTTAAGCCTCCAGACAGACAGACACACTTTTATGCTGAGCTCAGGGAATGCTACGAGCGTTACTCACTGCATCATGTCAAGATTTGTCCGACACCATAAATATGCTGAGCCAGGAGAACGAGAGATTCCTCGTTTACAATGAGTAGAGTCAAGTGAGCTTTAGCCCCAGAGCCCAGAGGGCACTGCTCTTTGTGTGAAGCTACGTAGAAGAGCTCTGCAGCATACTAACCTGACATGGCCTTCAGGCAACTCATTAAGTCAGATCAACAGGCCCATACTGAAACTTTACTAATCTCAGACTTTGGTGAGAGACACTGAACTGTACATTGACTTCAGTGTCTTGAGAGAACTCTGTCCTCATTTTCCCTCCCTCATCTTCAGATCAGTTCCTAGTCTTTTGATGCTTGTTCAGATTTTCACATAACAACTTAAAATTCATGGCATATAATTTCCTTGTGTGAAATAACAACACAAACGATCCAACAAAGCTGATGAACGTGGCTGAACATATATCCTGTAAATACCTTGACTGTGATTTTCACATATTTTAGCTGTACATGGCCGACTAATGTGGCTTTCCCCACTGACTGAATACCATTGCTCTGGATCCTGATAGTCTAAACAGCTGTACAAATAGACCCAGCTGCAAATGATCAAAAAAGGCACAGTCCCATCATTCCAATAAGGAATATAATGATTATCGAGGCTCCACAATAATTTAGATGGCATATTTTCTTCTGTATGTCACAGTTAATGATCACAGGACAGCAAAGATGATGATGATGCATATGTTCATCTTTCTGTTTCCATCTGAATCTTTAGCCTGTTAAAGCTTCGAGGAGAATTAAGTTTCATCTCAGCTTGATTTCCAACAACAGGTCCAAAGTTTCACGGTCTGCAGAGCAGGAGCTTCTGTGCTGCTCTGTCGATCGCTGCGAATGTGTGGATGAGAGCCACAGCAAGGTGAAAAGTAGTTCTGCATTAAAGCAGGATCTGTGAGCAAGACTGTGGCTTGTTTCTCCCCAGTTTCTAACTCCAGGTTCAGAGTGAGGAAAACCAAGCTAACTGAAAGACTAGACTCTTTTGTACGGAGGTCTGCTGGCCTGTTTGTTTTGGACCCGAAATGGCAGATGACAGATATACAGCTCTGTTAACCTTGAAATTAGAAAGACTCATTGCATGAGCACAGCTAGAAGATTTCCTTTTCTACCTTATTATTGTGGGAGTTTGCCTGTAACAAACTTCAGCTGCTGATGAAACCTTCCTCCGGGAACATACTGACTCACAAAGACTGTTGACCGAACCACAGCTTGAAACTCCTCTTCTACACAGGGTCAGCCAGTAGACACACACTAAGCTTACAAGACTCTGGATTTACTGGCGCCGGTGGAGAAGAGGATGGTAGACTGTGTTTATGAGTGATGACTACTTTGGTTGTCGCTGCATGAGTGGAGAAATAGTTTGTTTTCCCGTCTTACTAATTGTCACATCATGACAACAAGCATTTAACCCCCCATTTTTAGTGGCACAAGACTGACATATGAGAAACAATAATTAGCAAGAAGCCTCGTGTCATATTGCTCATTGTTCGTGGTGAAATGATTATGAAACCCAACTGCTGCTGGCTGCTTTATTTGAGTTACACAAGATGATGGAGCCAGAAGCAGGCGATTGGGTTTTGTTTGTCATTCTTCCCATAGATCACAGACAGGAACTTCAACCAGACTTTAGCAGTGCTTACAAGATTCAAGAGAGTCAAACACAGCCTTCACATCAAATCTATGATAACAGTACAGCTTGCATATTCAAACAGCCGTGTCAAGACCTGAGATTTTGCTTGGATTACTTCTTGCTCCTTCCTCATTTGGCTATAATCCGGCATATGTACACTCACTGAAGTCTTACTAAAACAATTTTAGGCCCTCTTGTTTGAAATGATTACCTGTCTTTGAAGAAGAAGGTCTCTCCTCGGATTTGTGCTACAGCATCAAAGATAACTGGCTCTTTACAGATGTCCATTGGAGTGACAGGACCCTGGGTTGGAGGCAAAGGCTTGCCTGTTGGAACACCTGTTGGAAGATTTACCACAATGTTTAATCTTTGAGGGATTAATTACACAGTATAAAACTCTTTCCTGTCTTTTTTACACTCTTTTTTTTAAGTATTAGGCCACACATTGCATTTCCTCTTACCATACAACTCCTGGATGCCTTTGATGTCATCATGAGAAAGCCTGAAGTCTTTAGTAAAAGTGTAAATAGGGGCCATCAGGGCTCCGGGGTCCTGGGAGTGCTCCAAACCAAGAGCATGACCAAACTCATGGGCTGCCACCAGGAACAAACTGTACCCTAGAAACAAATCCAATTAAATGACTATGAGTTCTTTTTTAATGCCTCAACAGTAAATAGAGCAATTTTCTTTGGGCAGGCTAAGGTCTAAACTCATCCGACCTATTGTTTTATTTTCCTGCTTGTTGTAAGAGAACTTGAAGTGAAAGTAAAACAAATGAGTCATTGCATTGTTCTCTGTGGCCAATCTGCTTTGCTGCTATTCCCAGAACTACAGCAAGAGCTGTCCACAAATATTATGGGCCAATGTCTTCATACCTTGGTCAGGACAGAAGCCCCACTTGCGGTCATCATCGTAACTCTTGGTGGTACCGCACCACATCTTGCCGTCGCTGCGTCCAGAGGAGGTGCAGCTATCATAGGTGTCTCCCAGAAAGGTGAAAGGGAAGACACAGGGGCTTCCCTCTGCGTTTCCTCCCACTGTTGACATAGCTGGAGATAGCAACAAAAGACAAAACTGTAAAACTGAAATGTATAGAGAACTTAGTTCACTTCATTTTTTTTATGAACTCATTCATATGCCAAAATGTTTCCCCAGAAAGGTTTGGTTCATACTGTATCATGAAATGAGTGCAGATGATGATGAAAACAGCACCATGAAAGCTGGCACAACACACACAACATCAATAACTAATCCACTAGGCACTAAACCAAAAAGCACCCGCCCAGATTGATTTTATTTCAAAGAGAGATCATTTTCAATCTGGCAAGATTGGTTTTGTGCTTTTTATTTATTTTTTCTTAAAATCATTTCTTATTCAGCACAAGCTCTTGCACAAGGTTTTGCAGCAAAGCTACATTCCTAATCAAATAAAACCAGATGAAAGCTCCAATGGTTGTACCTCTGTCTGTCTGTCTCCCTCTATACTACACAAGCTCACCCCTAAAACCAGTCTCTCTGACAGAATGGAAAATAAGCCCCGCCACTGCACATTAAAATACTTTCACAGCCATTCAGCCGACCGCAAGCAAGACCAAAAAACCCAGCTAGTGAATTCCTGGAGACCAGCACATGGCAGGGCACCATTCACTGCACATCAAAATAAACAGAGCCAGATAAGTGTAGTATATCCATTAACACACACGGAAACGCAAGCTGAAGACGGTGGACCAGTATGCACACATGTGTGAACATCTGTATGACAGAAAAGGACATCAAGAGTTTAGGTGGTAGAATCCTAGATTACTTTGTGGACATATAATGAGCATAACAGACAGTAGATAGTCTGACTCACCAGATGTAGACTGTCGGTATAAGCCTGACACTGGCCACATATTTCACAAGGCATTCTCCTCCCCCTCCACTATCTGCATGTTTTCACAATCATAGACAACAACAACAACAACAACAACCTCTGAGCAGCAACCTACCCTTTGAAAATGGCTAGTTTTGACATTGATTTGCAATGTGCAATAAGGCAGGCCTGCTTGGTTCTTTCAGTGAATGGTTCTAAAGATCTCTACAGAATATGTTTACAACATCTTCCAGCGGGGAAAAAGCTCCATTTTCCAAGCATTTTTCACCAAAACAGTCTCCCCTCCCTAACACTATTTTGCTGGGGCATCACTGCTGCATCCTTGGCTCCGTGCTTCCCAGGATTAATGTGATTGGTTAAAAAAAAAATAAAACAAGCTAGAGAATTTTTGTTGTTATTTTTCTTGTCCTCTATGGCAGTACTACAATGGGTGCAACCAGACCAGACCTTTCTCCACAGTGCTGACACGTGCAAGATTAGACAATACCACCACCTACCAGTTTCAGGGCAGAAGCCATAGCTCGTGTCACGGTCATAGTCCTCAGTAGTGGCACACCACCGGTAACCATCATCTCTGCCCTGAGTGGTGCATCCATCATACTTCTCCCCCTGAAAGGTGAAGGGGAATTTACATGGAGCGCCTTCTGCATTTCCTCCCAGGGTGAAAAGTACTGTGAAACAACAAAGCAGTAGTTTAGAGGACCTAATAAAATTACACACATTACATTTCTGTAAGTGTTAAGCATACAAATATTAAAGTCCAATATAAGATCCTTTGACCTCCGTGAGTGATGATGTAATACAAAGGCTCCCAGAGAAGAAGAGAGATTAGAATTATAAAAAAAACACAAAAAACACAATGGAACATTTTTACATCAATACAAAAGCCTGACAGAAGTACAGCTCCAGTGCAAACAGGCCTCACTCATGTTCCCATCATTTAAAACAACTTAGTACATGTGTACTTTGGCAGTAAGTTGAAACGGGCATGCGATCATGTTAGTACCATGGACAGCAACACAACACAGATAAACAAAACGCTTGACAAAGCCCCATGTTCTAAAGTGGGGCAGTAACTTGGAAAAGAAGTGTACCATAATCCACTCCAAACAAAAAACAACAGTTTCCTGGCTTTCTGTCCAACCTACTTTCTTCATGTCCAAAATCAGCAGAGCAGCTTTCAATATAGCAATAATCTGATATGAAATATTGTTTTGCCAGTATTTGAACACTGGCTCAGTTCACCAAACTGCAAAATGTTTTGTCTGCTTCAATTCGATGCAAGTAGGGCATGAAATCAATGCTGCTCTGGTCGAGTGGGGCCATATAATCATACATCTTCTCTGATACTAAGGTAAAATGTATTAAGAGACATTGCATTGTCAATTGATATACAGTAACTACTGGACAAACTTACATTCATGAGGGCAGAATCCATATTTGCCGTCTTCGTCAAAGTTGTAAGTGGTGGAGCACCACAGGAAGCCGTCGTCACGGCCCTGAGACGTACAGCTGTTGTACTCAGTGCCCATGAACGAGAAGGGGAATTTACAGAACTCTCCATCAGCATTACCAAACTTCACCTTCACCACTGTGAAAAAATTATAAAGATATATTGCAGTCATCCATTTTCTGAAACCATCATTTTGCACAATAATAATGGTGACATAATGTTTAATATGTTAGACATCCTATATCAAGCGAGTTTAAAGACCCTGTAACAAGTAACAAGGAACAAGTAAAAGCATAAAGTAGGCTTTGAAAATAGGTCTGCCAAGCAGTGTAATGTAAAGAACATATGTAACAGTATGAAAAAAGTATGGCTGTAATAGAAGAAAAGAGTTGATCAAAGATATCTTCATCTGCTCATCTGCTCTGAGACTATTTTTTGCACCAGGAGACAGGGAAAATAGGTTTAAAAATGATTCCTGCACAAATTATAAATCCAAACAAAAGCATCTGAATAATGGGAAATACTTGGAGAAAAACTATCTGGGTCAATGCGTGCAAATACAAATGTGTGCACATTTGTTTTTCTATTCAGCTTCCAGATGGCTGCGGTTTGTCATATCAAGTGCCAGAAAGTTCAGACAAAGTTAAGACAACAACAAAAAGTATTCGAGAGTCCTATTAGTATTATCAATGTCAATATCTCACCTGATATGTCGTAAAGCTGGTACTCTGTGACAACACTGTTACTATAGTGGTTACTTTCATTTGTTTCAAATGAACAAATCACTTATCTTATTCTTAAACAAACTGTATACTTATATATTATAAACCTAGTATATATAATTGACTGTTGCTGTATAAATGTGACGTAGCTGTAGAAAAACAAAAGCAGTCCAGTTGTTGCAGCACTTTTACCTTGGCCCTCTCCCAGTGTCCACTGCTCATCATCATCAAAATGGGAGTCTCCCCCAATTCCTGGCCCAGGGGCAAAGGCATGAGCCAAGAGGCCATCCTTTCCATCAAAGGGGTAACCATCTCCGTGCTCTGTGGATGACATCATTCAAGATTAACAAAAAATAAATAAATCAGAGAAGATTTTGGTAAACAGTCCTGTTTTAAGTGTGAAGGATATTTCTAACATGATGAGTTCCTGGAAAAAACTATTTCACATCTTCTGAAGTGGCTGATTTTTTTTGTTTGTGTTCGACTATAATAACTGGATTCCTTCTCGACAGGGTCAGCTTTGGCCAGACGGAATGATATTATGACACGGTGAGTAAACACGAAATGGTTATTTTAGCTGGAATGACTGGAATGACCTGTGTTGAGACCACAGTTCCCTCTGTTTTATTAAGTGTTCCTAAAATATAGGAGTGAATGTGTAGTATTGCTCCTTGACCATTAGTCTACAAGACTGAACTTCTGATGAACTGTTTTGAGGTTGTTAGAGTGTGTAAAGCTACAATTTTTGTATTTTAACCTGAGATGTAATTTGTGCAAAGATAAAGATGAAAAACATGACATTTACATCAAGCAGGGTATTTTGAGGGCATATATGAGACATTTTCCTACTAAATAATCCTAATTTGGTAATGAAATTTGAGTTTCAGACATTCACCTGTTTGCAGATGTTGTTTTTTAATGTATAGTGGGTTGCAAATATCAAATATGTTATCTATATATACTGTATAATCAATATGGCATACCATTGCGGCCAAAATTAATCATGATGTCAGCCTCTCCGTCCATGATGCGGGTGAAAGAGAGTGGCGTGACGTCACTCCATACTTTGAAGGCTCTGAAGAAAGCATCATTTATAACTTCCTCATCCAGATCAGGAGTCCAACCCAGGATTCTACAAAGTGGCAAGAAAAACAAGGAAAATCCAGACAAACTCTATCAAATAACAGCAAGTATGTGCAATCAGGACAGCCAGGTTGGCTCTTTGAAAGTCACATTTTGCAAGGCATGTACACCTATCACTAGATCCCTTTTCTCTCAAGAAGATCATGGAAAAGAAGTTGGCCAATAACGCTGTATGAGTCATCTGCGAAAGTGCTTCCTGAAATAATTCTCTGCCACAATCCCACTTGTATGCCTGTCTACACAGCCCCTTTCCTGCAAACAGTCTTAAGATCTCGTGGTTGTTATTGTCTTTGGCTTGCAGTCTTCTTTACAAACACACAGGCTGACGGGCTGGAATGATCAGGGCGCGCAAAACCGCTGATATAAATAAACTAAATCCACATTGTTGTAAACCTCAAACAGAATGAAAACAAAGGGCCTGACACATACTGTGTAGGAATGCTGGTGTTAGCAAGACATGAGATGCAAGCACTCCAGACTGTGTGGATGGGGGTGGGGAGGACTGGAGGGTGAGGAGAGGGTTGGGAGGGTTTAGGGGGTCAGGCGGGGCCAAGTATTATTTCTCAATATCTCCACTAACGCTTTGATTTATGGGCAGCTGTTGGGAGGGATCAAGCTTGGCAAACATCAGCAAAAGACGTCCTGATGTGATGCATGCTGTGCATCTACAAAACCACTACTGTACCAAACTGTACTGTATCTAGTTTAATGGGCCACATACACTGTTCAAAACCTTCCATGATATCACCATCTGAGCACTGATTCAGAGCTGCTGACCTGTAGGTGATGTCGTTCTTCTGCCACATGGGCTTCCTGTGGAAGAAGTTGTAATTGGCCACATCTGGGACGCCACAGCGGGGCTTTTTCATGATCTCCACAGTTTTGACATCAATCTCTCCAGTTTCTTGCAGGGAGAAGAACTTTTGCATTTTCTTCAGGGTGTCCTTAAGCACCATAAGGTTACATCTGTCTTGTGGGCATCCATAAAACTTGTTCAGATAGTGCTAGAAAGGAGAGATGTGGACATGAAAATGGTTTCATAAACAATGTGTGAACATTTCTCCAACAGTACAGTACAGATCTTGGACTATAAGGCTAAAAACTTCATTTACAGTTGTTTGACCTACTTAGATTTTCAAGGTGGAGAAAAAAACAATAAACTTACCAGAGCAACTTCTTTGTCTGTTTTGGGGGCTGTATCGTCTCCAGGAAACCTAATAATGGGAGAAGGACGCGCATTTGTTGCTTGAAAGGCGATGAAGTGAAGCAAAAACACTTTGAGAACAATCCGACGACGACTAAATATCGTCGGAGAGCCCATTTTTACGCAGGTTAACGGGATCTTATTTGTGCTGAATGTCGTCCGCTCTGAGCTGCAGTCCTTTCAGCCCGTCAGCTTGTGTTGCTCTGCTCCTCTGGAAGAGTTTTTTTTTCTCCTTAACGGGACATCCTGCACTTCGGCTCTATGAACTTTCTCAGTTCTGCTTGCACATGCACTTTTTTTTCCTCTTTCCCCTCGACGCTTTGTGCGCAGTCTCCAGGTTGGGAAAGAGGAGTCCGCAAATCAAACACAGGATGATGCACTCCTGGTTAGATTTCTCACTCAATCTGGTTTTTAACAGACTGGAAACCTCGAATGAGGGCAGGAAAAGTTTTCAACAGAGTATATAAGGGATTGAAGTGACTCAGAGACTATATGTGGGCCAACTGGCGCACTTGGAAAGTTCAACCGGTTTTAATGCTCACTCAGAATGTGGATCAAATAATTTAAAAAGATCAGAACAACCTGGAGGCCTTCTGTCTCTTTGATGTGTTTCTGCACTGTGTGTGTTGCATGAGAAATATGATTTAGATTCTGGACATAACTTCAGCATAGGTAGTCTGAAGACTATATCATGCACACTGAGAGGTATGAGCACATCTTTATCCTGTACATTTGTGCACTTTTCAGTCACTCAAAATGGAATAATAGCAAATAAACTTCTGTTTTGTGTTTGTCATATGCACATCACAGTTTGCAAAGGACTTTATAATTGCAAGAAATAGCTGTTTCCTGTATCCTGCACATCTGTTTATTTCAGCCTCCCTGCTCCACCTTTTTTTGCACTTTCCCCCACCATCTGGGAAACCTTTCACACCTTGCAGGTATTGTTTTGTCCTGAAGTCACAGATGAAAGCTGATCAGCATCCCCTGTCTTTCACTAAGCATACATTTCTACACAATTAAAGGGGTAAATAAGAAGTTCTAATGGAATAAATGTAATTTAATTGATGCAAAGCTGTCACTTCTTGAATATAATATCACAATGTACAGTAAAGAAACACAGCGACACCCAGCTGCAGAAAGGCCAAATGTTATTTAAAGAGATATATTGACATCTGGTGGTGGGATGTGAAAACTGGCCTCAGTATCAGGTCAAAATAAAGGCCCAGTGAAACCCATGTAAAAACAAGTCTACCAGTAAGATCATGCATTTGATAGCACTGACATATCTTATTTTAGTTATTGCACTACAATGCATATATGACATCTAATTATCTAATTGATATTTTAGACTACAATAGATGCACAAATAGTTATTTACAAGTAATTTCCAGCCAAATTTAGCAATTTCTATCATTTATCTTCTGGATAAGAACTTGAAAATACAAACTCAAGGAAACTCAAGATAAAGAAGAATAAAATAATGTATCTGGGGACACAGAATATTTATAAATTGCCTAAATTAATCATGTGCACAGCATATTCAACTTTTAGGATAATTTGCAGAATTAATGTAATGTAACTTGACTATGTAATGCATCAGTATGGAATGGTTTAAGACTGTAATGTGTAGACATCTGTACTAACTCAAGGTGTTGGAAGGTTTATAGCCATCAAGATTGTTGCCCTCTGGTGGCTGACAGACAAACAACACCTCTGTCTGCTCTGTGGCACTTGGAGCCAGTTTTCTTTACTGACTTGTAATCTTCTGCATAGATTTAGGATTTACTCTAACTCTCTTTGACATCTCTTTGTTTCCGCTCTCATACTGGATTACCCCGAACAGTGTACGAGAGCGGACTCTTTAATAGAGAGAGCTGAAGGACTTTTTTTGCAAAGAGATCTGACAGATGGATAGCTCACAAACAGGATTTTGCGGTATATCTAGCAAAGCAATTTCCCTTCCCTTTAGCCAGAGTACAGTTAATTTTTCATAGCTGGGGCTGCTGTTGGTGGTTGCAGAGTGAATTTAACATCCATTTGCCAACAATATCCAGGGCCTGTCACTTTGGAGCAGGAGCTTTATTTCATGCACTGATACATGCTGCCATCTCCTTTAACTGACACACTCACAGTGATCTCTCGCAGAGCTAGGGAACAGAATGCCTACCTATTAAATGTACATGGGCCTGCCTCTCCAAATAGAAAACGCTGAGACGTGAGAAGTTGAGCCACAGCTACAATAATTGAATGCCTTTGTGCATATGAATGCAATTTCACAGGCGAAAGTGGCATAAAGAGATTGAGATGATAAAGTTTGATTTGCATGTAAATTGTTTTCTTTTTTGCCTCTGTTGAATGCTTAAGCTTTCTCTCGATTTAAGCACCTCACAATGTGTGTGTGTTTGTGTGTATGTGTGTGTGTGTTTTGATGAAATACTGTTGCCTTTTTTTTTAAAGTGAATGTCTTGTTGCTGCTGATTGCGAGTGCATCTCTTCCATTTGTATTTGTTTGGCTGATTTAAATACAATCATGGTGTTGTGGAATGCTTTACAGCTGATTTGTATTTCAGTGTTTACACCACAGCATACAAATCACACGTGCTGTGCTCATTACAAGCAATTTCTGTTTAATTTGAATGATTTTCAGTAGTTTCTATTTGTGTTACAAAAGAAACTTGATGCAGCGCTGCAATATGCTTGCACTGGTCCTACACTGTACAAACTCATGTCATTAATTATACGGACTAGCTGCTTTCTTAAGCATGCCAGTGTGGCCTCCTCTTACGACTGGGAATGGGACATTCTGGACATGAAGGCCAGCCGTATCATGGCTCTCCAGCTGGCTCTGGATCTTCAGGCCCACTGATTGACCCCCGTCCAGCTGAACAGACCGCAGACCTGGATGTCACCCTCTCTCCTCGCCCTGGTCCTCTGGCTCTTGCAAGGACCTCCGCAGATTCTCTGATGGGTCATCAAACCAAACTGGCTGTATGGCTGGCGAGCACCGAGGTCATGAATGGCAAATATCACAGTCCTGCTGCTCCTCTCTCACTCCAACTTGCTCAAAGTGTCTGAGAGGACCGGATGCAATGTTCAGCGCTGTTTGGTTCAGGCTTGAATGCATAGTTAGCCTGGGTGTGTAGTTAATACTGACACTGAGTGGTTTAGAATCAGTCTATTGGCATTGTTTGTTTTATGTGCTTTGCAGGAGTAATTAAGCAATGGTTGCTGAGTAAATGAATGCAGCAACAGCCCTGTCAATAAATCTGTTTCAAGATAACTTAATTTGGCTAAGCACTGTGTTACAGAATACTGTGACACATATTATATCACTCGGTTTGAAACATTCTGATGATGAATTATTGAACATAAATCCATTATCTTGAACATATTTTATTTATGAATGCACCAAGACACTGGAGGACTTTAACACTGCAGGGTAATTATTGTTCCACATTGTGTCACCACTCTTCTCTCAGATGCAACTGCCAGAGCAAACTGCAATGAATCAAAGAATGGCGGATTTTGATTGACATTTTGTGTGTGCACAAGGCCCAAAGCGACATTAGCCGAATTGCTTTACTTAATGCTTTCTCCCTCATTCTGTTTCTCTTTTAGCACGCCTTGTAAACACTGATGCAATAATGCATTCCATTATACAGGGGAAAGGAGACAAGTGTCTCGCGTGGCTCCTCTCCATCTCAATAATAGGTCAACAGCTGTATTTAAAAAATTAATCACATTCTTGGCAGTTGCAAAGGTTAGCCGCAACGCTTCTGAGATGCAATATTGGAAGCTCAGATCAGCAGCAAGCCTCGGCGGAGATGAGGAAGAGTTGCCTTTGATGAGTACAGCATGTAAATGATTTGTGTGTGTTTATGGGACACGGGGCTGGCCCTGCCTCACTCCAAGACAGCGGCATCGGCACCACTCTGTGGCAGAGGCTGGCAACAGCAGATGGAAATAAGTAAGAGAGGGGAGGGTTGACCCCGGTACATCACTTCACAGTTAGTGGTCTCTTTCAGCAGAATGTTTTTCTCTTTCTTCTCTCCCAAAATATCTCTCCAGCAATTTAATCCATTTCAAATCAGTGTTTGAGTCTTTGTGTTTGTCTGTATTTTGTATGTTTGACAAGTGCACATATTATATTATCCAGAGCTTTCTTTTTATCTGTACAGAATAGACTGTATCTTTGAGATTTTTAGTTCATAGAAGGTTTTTGCGATGTTATATTATCAAAGATTGTTCATTGAGAAAACATGCATGATGTCCAAGTTTAATCTGAGCAAGGAGTTCTAGTCATCACAACTTAGCCCTACTAAACAGCTTGTTTGTTAATCAAATATTGATACCTTTCTTACATCAGAGACAAATTAGTTTCAAAGATATCTTGAGGTGGTAGGACATGCGTATGAAATATGAATGTCTACCTTGGATTGCTTTTAGTAATTCTGAAATATTCACCATGGTATTTTGGAGTGCTGTGGCTCTGGCTTGTTGTGTGCAAGTTGACACTTGGGGATGAATTTTTCAGCAGTGATCTGATTTGGCCGTCACCGTAAATGGATAGGCTTGATAAGTCAGGAACACTGCTACCTGGATTGTTGGATGAAATTGAAATACTGCATGATGCAAGTGAGTGAAAGGAGTGTTGAACTGCCGCCGCTCCTGACAGTTCGGAGAGCTGTGCCACACATTAGCTATTATGTTGTTTGCAAATGTCAGCTTTGGAAGCTTCTGGCTCCGTACTGCTAGCTTTTAGCATATTAATTGGTAAACTCTGGGACAATCATTACACCAATATTTCATCCTTCACTGGAACAATTCCTGTGTAAATATTTTTGGCTCATAATCTGAGGGTCCCACAGCAGCCATAGTTCATACATTAACACCATTTTTTTTAATGCAAATGGTGTTTTTTTCCCCCTTGGAGTGTAATTAGAAATGAAAAAAACAATCAGACGGTAAGTAATTGTCCATTAAAAGAGAATGAGAATAGTGTTTCCAAAACAACAGAGACCCTTTGGGAAATCAGATTCATCATTTCCATTCACTCATTAAAGGAAGACAACGACCAGGCCAAGAAACATCTTTCCTTTAAAACTCCATATCCTCCTTTTAGCATATCGTATTGTCATGCAGTATCATTATTTGCAGCTTCAAACTCAGGTTTTTAACTTTAATACATACTGTGTTTGGGGAAGTTGACAGGTCTTTATTCACAGAAAGTGTAATACACCCAGGTAAGCAGCTTTGATCAGATTAGAGCACACACACAAACAGACTAACAGACCGAATGTGGTTTGATGTGAATCTTGCAGCATACTTCAACACCTGGACCTAATTTTACTTTCTCTTTTGCCTTTTTTGGCCCCAAATTCAGACATCAGTCACATTTGAAGTGACTCAAACAAATCCCAACAGTCACCTTAACAAACCGGCTTCCTGGAAGATAACAGTTTAAAGCTCAACAGGTCATTCATTATGATGGTTTGGACCCACCATCACAAATTCCAGACAAAAGTGAATTTCCTATTCCCTGTCAATAACAAACTCGATGTCACCTCTGAAGGTGAGGGAGTGTGATTCAATAAAGTTTTTCTCTTTTTTCCAGTTTGACCCCATGTCACCTTGTTAGTAAGAGAGAGTTGAATTACATTTTTTCCCCCTCTGGTGAGTCCCCTACAGGCGTCCTAGAAACTCAAAGTACAACACAACAGACTGACTACCCTGTATGAACCTCTGATAACACAACCCAAATGCTATGCAGCTTTATTCCACTGTTGAAAGATGTGTTTTAGGTTCATGAATGTCATTTTATTACACTATTTGTCCCTTCGTAAAGGGACAAATAGCAATCAATAACCAGAACAGGATAATTTTACAACACATAAGGATGTTGAGCCTTTAATGCTCAGTTTCTGGCCTTTGCCATAAGAAGAGTCATCGTGACACATACTGATTCTTGTTGTTATTCTTGTAGTAGTTGGGAGGAGTTAACTAAAGGTATACTGTTACAAAAACACATAAATACTACATTGACAAAAGGCAATTCATTGATTTCACAGTGAAGTGAAATATTCCCTATCAATAGTGGCGTCTTGTTCCACCATAAGGCCAGTTTCTAGAGTGTGTTGCATGAAAACAGCCTTGTTGTGTGATGTGACAGCGGAGGTGTGTCGATGTATGAGCCACTGTTCTGCGTGGAAGCTGTGCCTCCTCTTATTGCTGCTACCTGTGATCTGAGTCCAGTTGTAGGACTGTCTACAGCCTATAGGCCCCCTGTGTTTTAAGTACCAGATAGCACGCATGCCACCGCTGTCTGTGTTTGCAGGATATTGAAAAAGACCTTTGCCAGGAAGCTGAGGCCCACTGCCCATTGGGGAGTTGTGATCGTGCTGCTCCAGATTACCATATCATGTTTCTGTCTACATCCTAATAAACAACAAAGCCAAATGTATAATATGTGGCATTCAATGGGCTCTTTTGCTTAAAAAAAATCGGACCTTAAGACAAGGAGTAATCTCCTGGTCCTATGCTTGGTTTTGCACCAGAGTTTATTTATTGTTATGTGAAATAATAACTCATGGCAGGCGTTAACTTATCTTCCTGAGTGCTCTGTGTTTGCAGCATTGGAATGTAACTAGAAATGAATCAGTGCACAAGGTAGCCCTGTTGCCATTACTATGCAAACCAGATAGATGGCTTACATTTAATTTATATAATACTCCCACAAGAATCATTTTTATCACGGGAGGATCTTGGTAGGAATATCTGGCCTATAAAGAAATTAACTTTGTCTCTTTGCTAAGTACAGCAATGCATCAAGCCATTATCTCCCTGATAGATGAATCAGATTTGATATTACACAAGACAAATGTATTCATATTGCATATTTTTCTAATTTTTCCTGTCTGACCATCTGTGTGTGTTACGTCTTACCAAGATTAATCCGCTGATCCTACTGAAATAGAGGGCAGGTGTTTTCCCCCTAACACACAACAGTAAGTAAGAGCTGATATCAAAGCCTAATCCACTACATTATATTTGAGATCTTTGTAATGTATCAGGGATAGTAATTTCCACAACTGGGCCATATTGAGACCTGATTTTATTTTGTATTTCATTTGTTCATGTGAATGTTTGTGCTGAGACTAAGCTGAAGGGGGCAGACGGTGGCCAGAGAAGTCGTATGTAGACTGTTGTGAGTATCGGTGGCATATGAAAAAGCAGTTTGTGTCCTTGGATCAGTGCACCGGATCACTTAAGCAGAGTGACCCTTGACAGGATTGGAGGGAGCAGGGTGAGTAAGCCGGGAGCCAGTGGGATGCTGAGACCTGTTTGACCTGTAACACAAAGGGCAAAGGTCAAAATTCTATTTATCCTCAGTCACAATGATCTGATGATTATTTTTTTCCTGGATACCGCAGCATTTGATCTCACCTACACCCTTGTCTTTATTTAAGTAAGTCTGGGTTAAGTGTGATTGCGGTCGGTCGATGATTTACACAGACAAAACTCACCTCGCTCTCTGTTTGGCCTGTTGTAGCCACTGTCTTACACGTGCCCTCTTAAATTCACTTATGTAGAACACTTGTCTTTCCCAAGGCGTTGGACAGGACAAGTGGATGCGCAGACCGTTTGCAAACCAGTGTTAATGATCGGCCGGTCCAGCAGAATTTGTATTACTTTATCTCCTGGTCCTGCTGTACATGATCAAAGCAATGCAAATGGGATGCTGTATTGATTTTCACAGCATCCCTGCTCTCACGTTTATATTACTCTTTTAGTGCTACTTGTGGTTTCCATTCACATCTCTAATCCCAGAACTGTTGTCATTAAAACAACCTGGAACAACAAAGACGAACAGCTTTTCCATGTTTCACGTTTCTCGTTAGTGTGGAAAGCAGGTTCTTGCTTAATGTTTTACAAAATGCAGATAACTGTATTGCATTTTATGTGATTTTGCAAATATAATCAGCTAACGATCTCTATTATACGTCATAATCTTGCACAATCAGATTTTTTAAAATCTGTGTATCTCATTACTGATTTCAAATGTGTCAATTGAAGATCAGGGGATTAAAGAAGATACTGAGCTGGAACAGATGGTTTTTCTGTGATGTGTCCTATATGCTAATCCTCTCTCAATATCATCCACGTATCTGGTATTTTATGACATATTGTAAAAGTTACTCTGTGAGATGTTGATTTTCACCTTTGAACCCTATAAAACCCTTTCTGCACAAATTAGCCACAGCTAAAAAACAGGATATTATGGCCAGTCGCTATA
>OMNN01103416.1:56516-68461 GCA_900302755.1 Chromis chromis
GGCCAGTCGCTATAACTGATGCAGTTTTGACCAGGAAGTCTGTCTGAATTTGGTAAAAATCTGTGTTTTTACTCATAAAAAATGCCACTGAACATCAGTGAAACACATTTAAAGTCAGATTCTTAATATGTTAGCAGCTAGAGCAAACTCTTTGTCACATTGAGACATGGTGATTAAGACAACCAGTGGGAAATGAAAATGAATTCCTTCAGCTCTGCAGAGGTGTTGTGTGGAATTGTCACAGGTCACCCTCCAGGCGCCTGGTGTTTGCAAAGTAATTCATCTCGTGTGTTCTCCCAATAATGATGTATTTCAAGAATTATGAATTGGGATGTTTTCCCACACAGGACTTCAAATGATATTTAAGTAAAAGGTCCAAGGATCATTTGCCTTTTTAAAATTGTGCACATGCTGTTTCTGCAGATTTGAGATTCTGTTTATTATCAAAAAGCTATTTGGGACACATAGAGAGACACAGTGTTGTCTCAGCAGGCCTTTGTCTTTTAAATTATGCCACTAAAACAGTTGTGCTATTTATTTTATTTTTTATTTTATTTTGACAATTGTTGGTTTTCTACTTATTTTTTAACTAGTTGAAATGTTGCTAATAAATTCTAATAAACTACCCCCCTTAAACCTGCAATAACTGTCTTTTTTTGCCACTTGGGGGCAGCACAAAAAAGCTGATATATTGTATTGTATCACCACTGTTTAATTTGATATGCCATATTTGTTAGCAAAGAATTGCTTATTTACAGCAAGTGATTTGGTTCGTTTGTCGTAGAGGCTTTACACTTCTGGCTAATAACGGTAAGACAAAAAAACAGAATACAATGTTTAAACAGTGGGCCACCACACCCAAACAGCCAAAACAACCTAAAATGCTTAATAGATCTGAGGACACTTGCAGAGTTGGACAATAATTCTCTGTGGGTTCATCATTACCAGGGACAAAGTTTTCCACCTGAGGCTTTAAAAGACTCATTTCAAAACTGACACATTAAAGATATGTGTCAATCAATAGCAACTTACTGGGGACATAAAATCTTTGCGTAATCAATAATTACTATATAACTTTTTTTTAAATTTATGCAATTTATGCAAGTTACCAAAAAGTAAATCAGTCTTGCCTTCAGTGCATTTTGACTACTACAGATGCAGCCAATCACTGGCAACGTCTTTATGTAAAGAAATATATGGAGCAAAAATAGATCTAGTAATCATGTTAGTGATGTATTGCTTCAAAAACACTTAGATTTGGTAATCTAGCATGGCATATACTGAAGTCCCTATCCTGCCTGTTGAAATATAACTGCCTTTAGGCCGGTGATCTTCCTTCATATTCGACTCTGCAGCAGAGAATTAGATTTTGTAAAATACATGGACATGCTGTGAGTAAAGAATTAATGTATTTAGGTTCAAACAGATATATTTTTACTCACTGAAGCTTTCTTTTGGAGCATTTGTGCGGTTCATCCCATCTTCTGCTGCAAGGGAAATATGATTAGATAATTAACTTATGGTTGCAGAATATTATTGACTGATTTATTGTACACAAACTTTAGCAGAACTGTTTTGCTGAGTAAGTCGTGGACTGATAAAGGCCCCTATCATGTAATATTGTTGGTCTTGTGTGACTGAAAGCCTGAAATATTTCCACCACTGCTGTCTGCTTAACTTATGTCCAAAGAGTGGCTATGCTAGTGTGTGGATGGCACCCTTCAGTTTTCTAATTGATGACTACTGGGTGCAGTCTGACGGAAGCAGTGTGCTGGCAAACACACGGGAGGAAACCACTGCCAAGACAGATTTTCTATCAGATTGCTCTTTGAACTTCAAGCTTATGAGTTGCTGACAAACTCAGTCTCTGCATGGCAGCGTGCTGCAGTGCCCCTCGCCTTCCTTCCTCTACTCAATCCCTGAGACCTTGTGGAATATATAAAGTCAACACCAGAGTCTAAAGAAAGGAAATATCCTGCTGTTTTCCCTCACAAATGTGCGCAATCTGGCACTCTGTGATTCCGTCTTAACTCTAAATGGAAACAGTGTTGTTTCTTTTCTTTCACGCCAACACCTAGCAGCAAAACAGCGTGTCAGACCACTTTCCTCTGGATAATTTCAGACATGAGAGGCCCGTTTCAGCTTTCACTTTTGCTCCCCTTTGCTTGCAAGGCCTGGCCTTCATTAGGCCAACTTATTGGTTACACATGGCCAAAGTGGACTGTGTCTTATCCTCATGCAAAAGGTGCTGAGGAAATTGCTGAGTCTTCTGTCATAAGACAAGTCCTGAGGCGATTTCCTTGGCTTGCTTTGCACGCGTGGCCTGGCGTCAGCCCGGTGGCAAGGGGAATAATGAGGCTTAGAGTGAGAAGGGCCTTAAGCCTGGCAGGTCCTCGTGCTCCACTGAAAACTGATATCTACAGTGGGCCAGACATGGAACCCTGAGGGATCTCTGATGCCATTCAATGGGAGATTAGCTTAGCGACCCTTCACCGTGTAGGCTTCCTTTCTTAATTCACTAAACTAATAATGTTCTTACACATCATGGGTGAAACAAAGATGACATTAAACAGTCTTAGAAACTGGCTACTGTGAAGATTAGATGTAGTGTCGTAGAGTTTTGACTTTAATCTTGAAAAAAAGTGATAAAAGAAAAACATGGAACAACAGCAGTGTTCACTTTCGCACCTCATTTCAGTTTTGTTTGAGTTTTTTTAAATCAAAATATTTATAAATATTGATCAAATTTTTACTCCTGTGAGTCAACAAAAACTAAAAACATTTTACTCTAGTTGTTTATCAGTAGTTTTTGTCATGCATTTTTAAGTTTTATGTCGGCATTTTTAGTGTACTGCTGTCACCATCTTTGTTATGTTAAAGGTGTAGTCTGCAATCCTGGAGAAAGATTGTTGATATGTAGCAAGTTAGCTTATTCGGTTAGTCAGTATGTGCCAGATTTACCAACCCTCTCACTCTTAGTGCCCATTACCCTTCTTCTCCTTTTCTACTAATCAGTGTGCACGAGCATGAACGTGCATGAGGCTGACTACCTGAATGTTTTTTTTAGCGCACATACAGAGTGGACAGCTAGCAGGCCGTGAGGAGATACTGGCTGTGTGTACTGGATTAGAATCACATACTCCACCTTTAACTTAACAGGGTTACAGATGTGCAATCTCGTGCAATGCGAGGTTAGAGGAAAAGGATTTTGGATTAGTTCACATGCAGCGTTTATTTTGCTCTGCTCTGTAGTAATTCACAGACTGACTCTCAAATCTAGTTTTCACCATAACAACCTGTGCTGTCCATTGCAGAGTGTTTAGAGGAGATGCTTAAATGTCAGATAGGGATATTTCTTGAGCAAACATCTGGAGGAACATTTAGATGGTTCCTTCCACGAACAAAACAAGGTGCAGATTTAGGCAGACATGTACACAAGCCCTATTATTATACATCTATACGTCTTTCTATGTGTGTGCTCTTGTGCCCTGGGTGAAGATGAAAAGTTTTTTGGACTTGTAACCCCACTTCCCCAGCCGGTAATCACCCCAGAGCCCTGTAATCCCTGGCGCATGCAGATGCCGCCGGGGGAATATTACTGTTCATAATATTAATCTGCTCTCAAATTCCTTTCTGTTACCAAGATGAGGGGCCTCGTGCACCATGTTCTTATGGGTATTAAGTGTGCTACAAGAGATTCATCGAGAGGTAGATTTTGACTCGTCAGGGATCAAGCCCAGCCTGAGGTCGTATCGCTGTTTTAAGGAACACCCACGAGCACGCAAAACCCATCTCCATATTCTCATAAACAGCCTGACATGAAAGACGCTGTGCCACAGCAGGGACTCAAATCCACACCCAGCCCACATGAATCATGTCAGCCTGATCCAGAGGAGGGTTAAAGCCTCTTTAAGGTGCTCGGTCCCTGGCTGTGATACCTGACTTAGCAGCAGGTAAACCCCCGTGCCACAGGGCTGAGGAGAGCTGCATTGTCTCCATCAGCTGATCAAAGGCATGGCAGTGCACCACCACCGCACACTCCTAAAACCACAGGAACAGAAATGAATAGGAATCCGCCAGATGGATTTGAACCCTTTTCCCATTCCGCTGCTGTTCATCATCCTGTACCTGGAATTTGGCATTGTAACATTTGTTGTACAAAGCTTAGCGCCAGGGTGGATTTGTGGCTTTTCAAATTGCCTCAGCACAACAATGTAATCATACTAAGCCGCCGGGAATTTATTATTAAAAAAATGCAAGGCTAATGACGACAATTACTTTAATCACAGAGTAGCTGTCTTTGAGGTGTGGAGACATAGAATATTTAGCTAATATGAGCTGTTAGGCGCTCTGATGACCCTTTTCCCCAGTGGCTAATTTCCCAGCTTTTCTCATTTTTATGCTGATAACGTACATCACCACTTGAGTATAGTATATTTTTAACAACCTCAGAGGAGTTGAGAAGCCAGTCTTGCATATGAAAGCCTCACCCTGTCCTTAACTGGCACTCTGTGTTTATTAGTTAATGTTTCTTTTTCCCCCTCTCCCCGAGATGTCTGAGCAGGTGTGGAATTGGATGCAGTCCACTGTGTCACTGGGAGTATTTATGCAATCAGGAAGCGAGCAGGCAGAGGTGCGGTGGTGCCAGTGGCGTGTGAAATCTGCCGGCAGGATTGACACTTGGATGACGGATACCTGTAAAATACATTCACGCCTCCGAGAGGGAAGGATTATTTGTCTAGTGTTACACAAAACACTCCGTGACACTACTGAGGGATTCCATCCTCCCCCTCTGGGGCATAAGAAGAGAAAACCTGTCTGAAGTTAGGATGAGGTAAAATGAAGAGAGAGGCCTCCACCACACCATTGAGATCATTTTGATGTCTGCGAAATGCACATTCAATTATAAAGGCAGCGCCGCATGTAAAGCTGTTTGTTCAGTTCCCAGAGCAGAACAGCCAAACTGAGGAACTTGTAATGGAAAGTCATTCTCTTGAAACATTGAGCCTTTACATACCAGATGTTTATGCACTGACTTCACAAGAGATTGGATGGAAATCTACATTATTTCTGCATTAGGTGTCTCCATGTCGGGTCTTGTAGAGAGGAACAAAGAAAGATGGAGGAATTTGTAATGCAGCATATTGATCAGTGTTAGCTGGTGCTTCTGTTTCGTTCTCCTGTAAGTGGTGTGGCATGTTATGACCCTTAGCTTCCCTCTACAGGCGTATTAGTCACCATTAGCTGTTCTAAGGTCACCTTGCAATGAGCTGGCTGTCCCTGTGGAGGTGACACTGTCAGGGTGTTACTTGCCATGTGCAGACTTGTATCTTAACCTTGACCAAAGAAAACGTATTTTCTAGTAGTTAAAGATTTCCAATGGGGCCGGAGGCTATAAGGCCTCAGGGATGTTACTGTCCAACCCCCTCTGCTTATCCTGCTGCCTGCCCTGTTAGCTATCAGTATAAATGCAGACCACCAGTCATGCATTAAGTGCATAATTATTCCATTTCCAAGATAAATCTGGTGTATAGTGTCATATCCATCATGGCTGTCACCTCCTACATGGAGAGTAGGGCACTAAATGAAAGCCTTTTTGCTCATATGCACTTCTATATAGTCATCAATTTTGAGCAGTCTATTCATTGTTTGGTTTGACAGACGTGAGCTAATAATGAATGATCAAGCAATGCCCCTCAAACAAGAACAGCCAGCATAAGCATCCACAGGCACCGAGGAAGAGGAGGGGGTTGAGAGGTGTCATTCCACAACACAGACAGAGCTGGATAGGCAATCCTGCATTAGCCCTTATTTCTCCAAGGTTGCTGTTCTGGCAATGAGGACAATGTCAGAAATTTGTAGCGATCAATATTTGTGAGTATGTCTGATCAAGGGAAAGGCCAATATACAAGTGTTAACAAAGAGCCTAGGCCTCACCAACGTGGGTTTACAGCTTGTATACACTCGGATATGATGTGAAAACAGTGGTTCTGTCCTCAGATGGTGCCCTAAGAGGAGCTCTGATCCTTGTCCCCGCCTTGTTCCGCAATAAATAACATTGCTTGTCCACTCAGGACGGACATGGAAAAGAGATTTAGGCCTTGACCACGGGATGATGTTTATTTTTTTCTTTTTATTATGTGTTATTCGTTTTAACATGGGATTAGGCATGTTACTGCCGATATAAAGCTGAAGTAAGGCTTCTGGGCTGATTGGAAGCAAAGAAGGTTATGTGATGTACATAATAAGAATATTTAGGCAATATTGGGGTTATTTTGAAAGGCTTAGTTGAGGACAGCAATCCAAAAGCCATCGGCCCCACATTACTTTTCACTGGGGACTTGCTAACATGGTGAATAAAAATAAGAAAATGGTTAAAAATAAAATTGTGAATATTTTATTAATGTATACTAAACTGCAGTGATGTTGTTAAGCTTTTTCCCCCCACTAAACTGACAGTTTTACCGGCTTTGATTGAATGACAGCTGAAAATATAACCAGGATATAACAAATCTGACACTCTTTGTTGACAGATTTTAGTCCTTCACAAAAGATGCATTAGAAATGTACCATTGTGGGGGTGTACAGGCCATGTATTTCGGATATTAGGTTGGAATAATGTTGGCTACCCTATAGAATTTCACAATAGATACTCCAAAGACTACTTCAGACTCCCCAAAGATATGTTATGCGTTACATGCTTGGCTGCCCCTGTTGCATTTACAGTAATTGATTCTTTTCAATGATTTTAAAATTCCGAGGTGCCTGCTGGCATTGCATGTTTAAAAGGAGTGCAGGCATGTCACGCATGGCTTACCTCCACAGATATGCTGCTTTCTTGTAATTCAATCCAGCCTTTCTGCACCTAACCAAGGTGATTAACTTCCTCGGACGCAAGTGCTGCTGGGCTTCCTCTGCAGGATTACGCCCAGTGACTATCATTTTCTCCATGTAATCTCATGCATAATGACACGCATTCTGTACATACATTCTGCACTGACTTGGCTTTGGAAATGTGGATGTTATTGGTTTTAAGCTTGTTTTTTTGTGGTTTTCTGTAGGCGATTTTGTTCCATAAATTTAAAATCCCTTTTTGACATATTTGCCACTTTTAAAACGTTTGACCAAAATATGTGCATTCTGCGAAAGCAGCTTTTTTGACTTTTGGTAAAAATGAAAAGGAGAAAGATGCTGCAATGACTGACTTTCTATATAGCTTCCTAGTTTGATTTCATGTCATATAATGTGATTATGGTTTCCTATATGTAGCAGATGGACAGACAGGCACTGAGAAAACAAAGGTAGGTTTAATCATGATAACTATGGACTGTGAGTAATAAAAATATATTTATTTCCTTGGAATTTTAAAAAAAAAAATGGACTAGAAAGCTGAAAGAATGGATTTTGTCAGTAGAAATATATAATATAGCATTTTGCAGAATACAATACATTGTTTAACCATCATAGGTTCTATGGCAATGGTTTTTGGAATCAAAATAATCAGCGTAAATAGACATAAGTTTAAGATGTTATACGCCCATTTATAATTTTTAGAAGATCAAAATGTGTTTCTGTGCATTTTTATTTTATTTTTGTGTTTGTTTGTTTACAGTATTGCTGTCAAAAAAAGACCTCTACAATATGACACTTTTTTAAAAGCGCCTTATACATTTTTTATAAACACATTGTGGACGAAATAGCGAAATAATGCACATATAATGAAAAAAAAAAAACAGAAAAAGGCAGCATCAAATGTGCTACAGCTCCTCTATACACAGCCTTTATCTGTATTGTGCTGGTAAACAACAGAGAAGTTATTTTAGAAATGAAGCAATTAAGCAGATCCAAAATGAACACAACCCCCTTGTAAACCAGCACATGGCAATGTCATTTGCATGCCTTTGAATAACTAATCTCTGAGGGGAGTTCCTTCAGATGGAATTCTCAATGCCATGCGCTCTTTGTTTTAAACACAGCAAACAAACAAACAAAAGCGTCCTGGGTCCAGAGTTACTTCAGCTGCCCCCCATTTCCCCATCCTAACTCTGCCTCTCTGCTGTCAGATGACCTACAGCTGACTGACAGCGAGTGCATAGGCCATCAGTCACCACCAGCAAGGAAAAAAAAGATGGGGGGTACCCTCTTATTAGATAAACAGAAAGGATGAAAAAAAGGAAAATAGCATCTCAAGTTGAGTGTAGATCTTTTTTGGGGTGGGGGTGGGGGGTGTCTTAATTAGAATCACCATCCATCATGGTCACAGCATTTCTATTCATCCAGCTGATTGGGGACATGACAAATGAATGTGGGAATAAACGGAGTGTCAGGCTGAGGAGGGAGATGGATGTTCTCTCAGCAGGGAGGAGCGGGACAAGTACAGTTAGCGCTGGCAAGTGGCCAGAGCTTCTGGGCTCCATGTCTCTCCACTCATCACCCCAGGGGCAATAAGCAGGAACGCTTTCCCTCTTCTGGTCCTTCTGTCACCCTCCCTCTTCCTATTTATTAGTAAATGAACACCATGTCACATTGATACACCTTCACCCCCTCCTCCACATCCCTAACCACCTCCATGACCTGATGTATCTGGATGTCAATCAAAGAAAAATATTGAATTTATGCGAGCATGCCCTCTTTTACGAGACTTTTTCTTTACAACTTCCATGGTGTGTTGGTGCGGTGTAGCAAGAATGTACAATGAATGTTAAGATTTGTACTAGTTGTTGCCTGGATGTCATTATAAAACGGACACACTGAACATTAGCCGGGCCCTAACAGTGAATAGATTAAAGACAGTTTAGCACAATGCTGTGTTTTATTCTGCCCCACTGTGTTCTCGGCAGGAGCTGGAGGGCCACTGTGCCCATTGATGTGTAAAGCAGAATGAGCAGTGCAATGGGTTGTTGAGTTCAGACCGAATTAGACACCATTAGAAAGTGTTTGACTGACATACAGTAAGCCCCTTCTTCTTCAGACATTATTAGCAAACTCACTTTGATCCTATTATACAGCAGACAATTGTTATTCTGGAAATGAAGAAAAAATAATAACGTTATAAAGATTAATGCACCCCAACACCTCATTCTTCCATCCGCCCATTTTTGCATAGACCCGGCTCTCATATAAATTTGAATTGGTTTTTCAATGATTAGAGTGCCTCAGCTCTCTCTGGCTAAACAAAGAATTTCCATCGGATCCATTGAGATGAAGTTAGATTATGCATTACTGCAATATCCAATTTAATAACTCTGATTTTCCTTTATTGTTTTTTCTGTTTGCATTGTATTCCTTTAAATGACTTAACCAGGCTGGAGTTCTGCAGCTTCGCCTAACAAAGACGTACACAGGGCTCACATCGCTGACTGAGAGCATGAATAAATACAGGCCCTCTTCAGTGAGGATGACAAAAAGTTGAATTCATGGTTCAACCGACTTAGTGGAGCAGAATAAATGTGATTAAATTAATTACAGAGTAAATCACTATCTGTCTCAGCTCAAATAGCTTCAACAATTACAGAGATTATTGTCAGTTTAACTTCTATTAATTATATTTTAATCACATTCCCTCTCAGAGCTGTCACTCCGCATTGCCTTTATTGTACAGTGTGAGAAATGAATAATTTAAATATATACAAAAGTTTTTATTTCTGTAATACACACTGTATATGTATATATACTTGTTTTTTAAGTGACAAGTCGGTAATCTTCGCACATGAAGATCTCACGGCTCCACTTTCCTAAAAGCAAGCATGTCAATGGTGTCATTTCAAATTTGAAGAATTATAGTGATTGAGCTGCATAAACAACCTGCAGAGGAAGTTAGATTCACTGTCACATCCAGACGCTTTAGTTTGGGAAACAAAGAGAGTGGAAAAAGGGATTGTGATCGCAGCTCCGTGGCATATTGGAACAAAAGCCCAACCTGAATGATTTATCTTTTTCCCCTCTTTGAAGCAGAGAAATGCTGTCTCCCTACTGCCTCTGTTTGAGCTGCGCTGGTGGAGTACCTGGGGAGGGCAGCACCATGCAAGACAGTAGGCTGTGAAGCTCTTGTCCCCATATTTAGTCTATGCAGAGAGACAGTGCACACAAAAGGGAAAGGGAGTACAGCAGTTCTGGCCTGAGGCTATCTTGTGTAGGGCTCCCTGAGCTTGAACAAAGTGCGTGAGACATTTTCGAAACACAGATGCATTTTGTTACAGAAGAAAAGAATAGATGAGAAGTAATGGCAACTCATGAAAATTAAAAAAAGGAAAGCTCTGATGCATACCATGTTTCAGCAAGCTCCCCGGGTGATTACATCCTATTGAAATATCCAACACGATGCTTGTTTTGGCTTGCCGGTATTAAAGCCGAAAGGCAGTGTTAAATAAGGCCATTTGATACAAATCTGTCACTTGACACCCCCTCTGGTACCTTACAATGCATGATGTAAAGGAAGAGCTCTTGAACTATTCGGTGCCACCCCTGTAAGCCCACTTCTAAAGTTTTTATTTATTTATTTTCAAGAAAATCTGATTTCCCTTATTCACAACAGAGATCCGATATTCTGAAGACATCTGTTATGTTATTAATTTCACACAAATCTTAAGCTTCCCTATGCTTGAAATGAGGCCTCATTCAAGCTGAATTAATGAAACATGATTGTAAGTCCCTCACGTGGAAGAGGCTGTCATACAATATTGAGTTGCTTATAATCACTGTGTAATCTCACTGTCTGCCAGGGGAGGGCGGCGCGAAAGAAAGAAACAATGTCTTGAGGAGATCAGAAGTCTTTGCTGGTGTCTGGCAGGGTAGAAAGACTGGGAGTCTGTAGCGAAGAAGGAAAAATGACTCATCCTGGGTACCTAACTACTGTGATATGCACTAATTGTTTAGATCAGAAACAATGATCTAAATCTTCATATTTGCTTAAATCTGGGTAATCGTGCAGGCAATTGCAGGGACTTGAGAGACACTCTTGTCACACATGCAACAGAGGTGAGGATTGCCATGACTGACAGCATCACTAACTCTCATGCTAGCTTGCTGAAGACCCTTGGGTGCAGGCCACAAATCACCATGAGGGAAATCTGTGGTACAAACAAAAACAGAACAGTGTGTAAGTGTTTATGTGTGTGTCCACATCTTCATCTGTCTTTTTTTTTTTTCACTTTAACAGTGTTATTTGGCCAGTGCCATGTTTTATCTGGCGAGCACAGACTGTTGGGCCTGACAGCCTTCTGCTGAAGGTCTCAGGTGTTTTGATGTTTTTAATGTCAGCTGCGAGGACAGTAACAGCCATACAGGCAAACAGTCCCCGTTGCCAGGGGTCACCAGTCACGGCACGCTGGATGACTGGGCTTACATCTTGTCACATCGTGTAGCGTTTGTCACACCTCCACTACAGCGCCATTGCATTACTTGGCAAGGCTTGTTACACACCTGCCCTGCAACTGACAAGTCTCCAAAATAGAGTCATTTTGTAAATCGTTTTGCAGTGCCAAAGCCACACATGGCATTCATTCTCAGTTTACACCCAGTGATGTATAATGTACTTCATCACCTACATCAGTCATGGGAATGCTGGGCTTTATCTGCGAGCTCCATCCAACACCAGTGCTCCAACCCAGCCTAATTATTTTTTATGCAAAGCAACACAAGAGGAGTGAGTGACACAAAAACACAGTTGAAATTGGGATAGACCTCATCATTGTTTGGCTGCGCCCACGACTTAATTAAAATTCGCAAGGAGCCTGGCTCCTTTGTTCCGTCTGTATTGCAGCATTGTTCATCAGAAGTGAGCAGGAGTACAAATAATCGAGTGCAAACACTTCCTCCGGTGAAGCTAGCCCTTTCTCTAGAGGTTTACCCTACTTTACTTTTCAAACTGACAGAAATGGGTTGTCTCAAATCTGCCACGGCATCACTTCATTAAAGAAGTAGCCTGCTTTAAAACAAACAAACAA
>OMNN01103419.1:0-32275 GCA_900302755.1 Chromis chromis
GGGCTGGGTTTTGCAAGGCTGTCACTCTCTCATTGAGGAGCAGAGGAGCGCGCCTCAACACATCTTACTCCGATACAAAGAGAGGCTGTGATGTACATACAAATGAGCCCATAATAGGTGGTTTTGTCACTCAATTCCTTCTTAGTTTAATCTGATAAACAAACCCTCTGTGTGCCTGTGTATGTGTGTCATTTCTGTGTTCAAGTGTGCGGTCGTGCCTATTTCACACATCCATGTTTTAAGAGTCTGGTAAGCAGACACTCAACACAGCCTCTCCCCCCCCCTGGCATCTTCCTCATCCCCCCCAACTGCCGCTCCCATTCCTCCACAGTCTAAATCCTGGGAAAAGCAAAACATTGTTCATTCTCGGTGTGCATGACCTGCAGGAGATGGTGTGTAAAGCAGGAAGTAATTAGAGCTAATTATTCTGCTTTAATCATAGCAGAAAAACTCCACGGCCGCTGACTAACCCCTGTACCTGGTTAACCAGCGTTTTCACCGTATAATTATTGTTCATAGTGGTTCGTTGTTCGGTGAGACAGAGAGGCAAAGACACAAGTACCCCCTTTTCCACCAAGGCAGTTTGAGGGCTTGGCTGTCTCCTAATCTTGCACAACTTTGTGTTTAGACAGCTTAAAAATGGACAATAAAAACTGGTTTGAGACAACACTTTGCTGATCTAGAACCAAGATCCATTAAACTTAGTGGCTGGGGGTGGGATTATCATGACCAACTAAAACTTTGTAAGCACCATTTAAAAAACCCCAAAACAGTCTGCCTAATCTAAAGAAGAAAGACCAGAGCTTGAGTGTAGACGTGAAATCGAACAAGAATGGAATAATGACCTCATCTGCCTTCCAGTAGTGGGAAACAAACTGTCTCCTTGCACTGTGGTCCTCGACAGAAGCCCAGAGTACAGAAAATGGAGCTTCAATAATGAAACCAGAGTTCGAACAGACATATGTAGTGACATAAGCACATGTTTCTTTGCTGGTTCTTTATCTCACGGAATAGTGAACCAGCTCTTAGAGGGTTTGCAATATGAACCAATTCTGAAGCTTCACTACCACCAGCCCAGAAATAACACCTTGTTTGTCTTGGTAGAAGGAGGTAATTCCCTTGTTTTACGATCGCTCGGAGTCATCTGACAGTCTGCCAGAAATCTTTGATATGTTTATTGGTATCAGATGCCAAACATGTCCACATTCCATGTTTTTGTTGTCAAGCGCCTCCCTTTAACCCTTCACAATTTCAGTTCACGCTAAAGGCAGAAGTCTGAATCCATGTGGTAATAAATTTGCAGCCCCCATTGAAGCTTTTATTTGACAAACTCCGAATACACTTTATGAACTAATGAGTAATTTTTTGTTTTACATGTGTGAGGAGTTTTGTCTGATGTCGGCAGTTCATTGCATGGAACACCAATTAGATTATTTTACACTTTTTTTTTTCTTTCCGTATGTTTTCTTAATAGCGATAGCCAGCCAGCTCTGCGACTGCTGCCATGGCCGTCTTTGTTACAGATTTTGGCCTCCCTTTCTTCCTGTTGTACCCCTGTAGTGACAGCACCCAGGAAACAATCCATCATGTCCTACACGCTCTCTACACCAGCCGATGACAGGCGGAATCTGGTCCTCATGCCACGGCTCACTCACAGGAGTGTCAGCCCCACAGCTTGTTCACGACTACCTGAGGGGGAAGTGAGCCCTAATTGCCAGGGGAAATGGGACGGCCTTACAGGGAGGTTTCTATTGTAGCCAAGGCAATTAAGTTGGCTTCTTTTATCTGAGGGTCTCCTTTGAAAAGAGACATTGTGCTGAGCTGCTCACTGAGCACCGGGATGGGACTGAGCTGTTAGCGGCTACATTCCGCTGCAGTGCCAAAAAGAGGTGGGTGGGGGGTGTTGGGGGATTGTTGTTGGGACGCCACAGACGCCACGTCCCTGATTGCCTGACCGTGTCGCGTTCCCAAGGCTTGCTAAGTGAAAGAGACCTCCGTTTCTTCGGTGCTGTCAAGAGCAATCCGCTTTACGATCCCTGTGCTTCTGCAGTTGAGTCCATTTAGGCCTTCAGCTATATGTGTTTAGAACGGAGCCTGAACTTACTTTATTGCGCAGTAGTTGCAGTGAGCTGCTTGATCTTCTGCCTGACTTCTTATTGCTCTTTTTGAAGCCAGAGAACTGGTTGATATACGCCTGCAGGGACTTGGCTTACCATGACAAACCCTGGACTAAAATCTGCCCAGCTCTTTACATCTTTGAAAGAGGTAGATGGTGTGTGCCGGACCAGGATTGAGCCGATACTAGGGGGGGGTCACGACACATCACGCCAGACACTAAAACCAGGTTAAGGGAACAATGGGAGACCTGCGGAGGAGGAGATGAGACGCTGGTCTGTGAAGTGCTGCAGCCAAGCATTTACGATAGTCCTCTGCATGTCTGCTTCCCAGTGGAGTGGAAAGGAGGCCATGCAAGGCTGAGGGAAGCCAAGCTGTGCTGGGCCAAGGCATGTGGAGGAAGAGGTGGGATCCAAGGAGTGGTGGGGGCAGACACCCCCCACACCCTGAACACCACACTGTGAAAGAGAAGCTGACAACCACAAATTAATTCAACATTTCAATGAATCATCTCTTCATTTGGTTTCACTAATCCACAGCTTCCCTCTTTCTTTACCCTACTCCCTCTTCTGTCCTCCTCCCCCTGTACCCACGCAACTCTTTTTACCCCCTTCCAACTATCTGAACTCCTAAAACTCCAGGACGCCTGGAAAGAACATTTCAGCAGTGTTGCATATCGCTCCCTTCCTCCTACTCATCTACATTTAATTAAAACATCAGAGACAACACACATGAGTGTTTGGGAGTGTGAACAGTGCTGATCTTTAGGGAACATATGGCACTGTATTTCTCTGACCTACTTTCTCATTAACCGGTATACCCTGCAGGAAATTTAGTATTACTTTTGGATAGATACTGTAGACAGAGAAGTGATTAAGCTGTTAATGTGTTTGGAGTGAATTTGGAATCTAGATTTTTATGACTGCTTTGTCACTGAAGCACGGCTCTTGAGAGATTAAAACTAAGTATGTAAAGTTGCAGTGGGAACGCTAATTGATCCTTGTCAGAATTTCCATCAGAGATCAGAATTTAAAAGCCATAATATAAAAAGATAAATGGAACACATAGCATTAGGTTTGTCAATTTAAATGGTTTAGTTTTTTAAAAGATTGAATTCTGAAAAAAGAAGGTTGGCCAGTGGAAATGCCATGTTTTGTAATAAGTAATCTTGAATTGTATTGCAATGTACCTTGACCTTCGTGGTCTTGATGCAAAGTAGAACCATTGTAATCTCACCTCCTCACAAACAGTAAATATACTTGACTGCCTGGTTTCTGTGGCACAAAAACAGAAGAAATAAAAAACTTCTTTACAATACAATGCTACACACCACTGGAGGGAAATAACTGAATGAAACATGCATCATTGTTTTATTACCTCACCGTGGTGTGTGCCTGTGTGGGTGCACAGTGCCAATATATGGGTCTGAAGCGTGTCTCTATTGAGTGTTCATGGTGGCTAAAGCAGCAGTGGTTCTTTAGACTCCTCGTACTGCAGCATGAGCCTTCCTCCTGCCCTTATGCTGCTCACTCAAGGAAAGGAGCTTGACGGTCCAGTGGCTCTCCCCGTGAATACCTATCATTGTCCTTCTGGTTTGAGGGAACTCTAGAGGCTGGCGTTGGACACGCTGGCTGGGGTTCAGGAACTCTGCAGGGCCAGAGATTAGCAAGGCATGGCAGGATCCCTGATAACTGACACCCTCCACGCAGGCATCTGAGCCTCTCTCCCATCCCGCTAAAGACTACAGCCACAAAGACGCCTTTCAGCGCCGGGCACGGTGGCGCTAATCCCCTAAGCACAAAGACCTGAGCCACCGATAGCATCTAAATAACTCTTCAGTAAATGTCATTTACCTGAATTAGCTGTATAGTATCTCATGATGTTGGGGCGGTGTACAGAAATATTTGTGCCTGTTGTGATTTCTCTTGATGCGCTGTTGAGTGCTGCCGCTTAATAAGCCATGAGGACAGGTCGCCCACTGAGCTGATCGGTCACTGCTGCTTGGCCTGGGGCTTTAGGTCAATTTAGTGCTGCAGCTTTGTCCCAGGCATCCTTAACATTCATGCAGCATCAAACAGTCTTACTGTTGCCCCTTAGTGACACCACTGCCTTTTAACCCTTGGAGAGGAGCGTCTGGACCGGGCAGGGCAAACACTTAACATCCATACAGTCGATATTGCCTCCGATTTTTCTTATGTGAAATGGCCTCTGGGCATTGCTTCGACTGCAGCCTTCATTCAGGTCACCAAGCGAGAGATTGAGGTTAGATTGTCCTCGCAGTAATGTCGTCACAAAAAGGGTAAAGAAGCATTGAAGCCTCTGAGGAGATGGAGGGCAAACTGTGTAGGAAGACTGCCCTTTTCTGCTCTGGTTTCACAAAGAGTTTATACTACAGAGCAATTTTGAGATTGCTTTTTGGCTTTAAAAAAGGGCAAAATCCAGAATTGCATTATGCTGATATCCACTCCATATCCATTGTGGCCACTGAAGCAAAATGCTTAACAAGTCAGTATCGAGTAACAAAATGCAGCAGCCAAGGGAATCTGTCACTGGTGAATGAACATTAAGTATCAACCCTCCCTTTCAAGAAAAAGCACACTAGGAGGGTGTCTCCTTGAAGATAGAAGGATCATTGCTTCTCTCAGCGAAAAATAAATTACCCTTAATTGACCTTTGACCACTGGTGAGGCTCCTTCTCCCAGGAGGATCACTGTCCTGCCATGGTTGCTGTGGAAACGCCTGTTGGATGATGCAGTCAGACACACCGAGATGCATGAAGGATCATCTTGGTGCATCAGATTTTCCCAACCTCCCTTTCTTACTCTTACACATTAACCGCCCCTTTTTTCTCATTTATACTTGCAGAATCTAATTGTATATGTTTATGTTACAATTGATGATCTGTGAGCTTCTCCAATGACCAAAGGAGAATTCTTCCCATCTCTTTATTATGCAGCTCACATCCCTTCCTTGTGTAAGCCTATCATCCCATTACGAGGGCATGTCTGGGTCTCCGTTTGACAAGACCTTGAGCTGCACAGGGCTACAGATCAATACATCCCACTGAAATGGAGAATGGAAACAAACAGGCTGTGTGTACAAGTCTACAAGGAATGAGCGATCTCTGGCACGGTGTTTTTTTTCCTCCCCGCTGTCCCACTGGTCCTGGATGAGTTTCAGAGTTTGAAAAGGGGGGGGTTTTACTCACCACAGTGCCCCGTCCCTCCCGGCTTCAATTCAATAGGGCTGACACCTGAGAACTGGACCAGGCCTGTATTAGCCCTATAGCCTGGCTTCTGGGTTTAGGCCAGATGGAAAGATAGCTCCGACTGTTACTGGACGCCTGAGATGGGTGGGACCGAGGGCTGAAATTATACATGCATATACTCTTGTTTTTACTGTGTAACTCAATCCATAATTGTTTGGCATTTACCTGTAAAGCATCACTGTTTTTCTGCCGGGAAAGATCGTTTTGGTAGCAGCAGGCAATTTAAAAGTCAAGGGAAGGATCAGTTACTGAAGCTCACCCAACCTCTGAGGCCTGAGAAAAATCATTAAATCACTAGGTCTGGAGGCAGCGGTCATCATTGATGTGAAGAGAGAGGCAGGGCTGCTCTTTGTGCTACTGATACACGAGTGGAGGGGGGACGGATACTGATGACGCTAAACAGTGAGGGTTTCCTTTACACCTTTTAGAAGCTGTCTGAGATTTATTGGACATCCATCCTTTGAAGATGCTTAAAGATGAACTGGAGGGAGTGAGATTTGAGTGGCTTATTATTTTTGCGCCTTAATTTGAGAGCAGACAGTCAAGAGATGGCAGTAATTTAGTGGAGAGAGGTGGGAAAAAACATCTCTAGCCAGAGATGATCTGGGGGATGTTCTAGTTTATGGTTGGTGCCTGAACCTTTCCATCTATAGGGCACCCCAAAAGTCCCAAAAGGAGAACTTGACCCAAAAACAAACAATGCACTGACTGATTCTTTTTAAATCAATTAATTTGCTGTGAATCTTCAATGTTTTTAATTTCGGTGTGACTGGATGTGATAATAATCTTCTCTTCAGGGTGTGTATGAGCTTTATATGTTTTGCATATATATGAATCGGTGAGAGACCGATGAATGGATGATTATTCGGGCTCATTAAATGGTATTTTGAGATAATCTGCAATGCTTAATTACCCGGAGGACGACTAACAGGGGCTATACAACCCTGGCTACTGGGCCTGAGTAGCTACCAAAGCTTTTATTTGTCATTTTTTATGGTGCAGAACTATGCCTCTAATTACTCCAATGCTGCAAAGAGACTACATTTATTACAATTATCATTATTGCTAAATGGACCAGAGGAAAAACTAAACATGTGGCATATTGTGCAGGAGAAATGAGATTAAACAGAGTGACAGACAGAAGCTATTGCTATGTGCTAAGCTAGTGGACCTGAAATCGCAAGCTTAGAGTTATTTAGTCTGAAATTAGCAGGGATCTTTGCAAAACTGGTCCTTAAGTAGAGCAAGTGTTTGTCTGAATTTGAAATTGGCCGCTGTACAGAGATTTAGTATTATTTTAAGAGCTAAGATAGATGAGATACATCCGTAAGCAGCAGCACAGCACAGTGTGTTAGTAATAGCTGGTGACAATATATACAATGTCAGACATTAGTACAATCACCACGCTGCTCCCTACTTACAGCAATGGTTGTGCTGATTCCATTGAGGTGCAGGACGTTATACTGCAAAAAAAGTAACCCACAGTGAATAAAAATGCTCAAACACTTAACTAAGTTAAGCAATTCTATCTCATTTGTCATTATTTAATTGTTGTATCTTCTCAAATGCAAAAACAACAATATGATATTGGCAAAAATATTGGAATTGGCCATTGAGAAACCCCTATCAGTCAGCCACTTAGAGGAGTCTGTTGGCATATTTCAGTGCCCTTTGAAAGCAGTTCACTCCAATGTCAAGGCACCCAGAGGTCACAATCGTTGTTGTCGGTTGTGTTCATTTGTGCGTTTTCCTCAGCCATAGAGTACACGGTGGCCTGGTCACATTCACCTTGGACGAGTTCTGTGTAGAGCGACAGATCACGTCAGGCTACATATATGTGCTGTATTGTCCTTGTAATGGGTCCTCCCCCTCAGGCTGGGAGTGCTGGCAGAGACAGAAAACCCTCCTGCTGTCTTTCTTTCTTTACTTAATCCTCTTATAAATAGGCCACTGTGTCTATTTTACAGGCAATAAAGCAATGTGTTCTGAGCATGTCAGTAAGGTTTAGGGCGTGAGCAGGAGGGCAAAGGGTCTCCCATGGTGGCAAAGGTCTGCTCTTTAAAATGCTGAAAAAATGAATATCCGTCTCTCTCCACTTCTGCATGTACTATATGCTTTTTTTTGCTTTTCCTTCCCTCCTCTCTCTCTGTCTGGCGTTCAGGCTGAGCCCAGATGAACTCAAAGCAGTGGGAAGACAATAAATGGGGAAAGGGAGCCAGTGAAGGGAAAAAAAATAGATTTATGCTGCGCTGCTCATGGGGGCTTTTAGAAAACATAGCTGGTGCACCTTTTTCATAGATTGTTCCTCTGAGGCAGAGAGAATGTGAGAGAGGAAGATGTGTTGACCTGAACCGCTCTTTCCTGGATGAAAGCATTACCCAGAAGCCCTCTGGTTGGGCCCACGAGACCACTCCTGTTGTTGGCACTGAGGTTTATGCCGCCAGCGATGATAGACTGTAAATCTGTCATAGCTATACAGTTTTGAGGAAGTATATGGAGGATGAATAGATAGATTCATGTTTACACCTGAATTGATTTATCTCCTGCTGCTCTCCATTCAGTTACACAGGGGTTTCTGTGCCATGAGGCATCATACTGTTATATATATACTGTTACATTGTGTGAGAGGTACATTAATGGCAAACACCTTTCAACGATAGAAATGTTCATGTTGCCTCAAGGCCATACTGAAAAAAGCAGAAGTGATGCTGGCGGACTCAAACCTTCTCCTGTTTGTGTCATTAAGTCTGTGTTGCTGTTGAGCCCGTGGCTAACATTCTTGTTCTCTTTCCTTCTCTCTCCTCATGTCTGCTTGGATGTGACTGATGCGGCCTTTTCCATTAAAGGTAAGCTTAAATACTTTACCACTGCCTTATTTTTTGCAACACAAACACATTTACCATGAGGTCATGGGAAATGCTCAGCTGATTACTTTACAGTAAGACTTGTAGCTTCAGTATTGCCTGGTTGCTTAACCATCGAAGTAAACCACTGATCAATAAGATCCTAATGCTCTTGAACAGAAGTGCTGAGTTTGTTCCTCTGTTTACTTGCTTAGTGTGTACCGATACTTTGGTACCAAGTCGATACCAAATTTCGGAAAATGTGACTGCACTTATTTGTATGGTACCGAAGATACCAAAAGGAGTGGTAATGGTGTCAGCAAATGCAGGCGGATAAACAGGTCTGCTGAGACTTGTGGGGAAAAAACACCTTAAAAGTCCTGTATGGAGATATTTAATGTTTGAGTCGATGATCAGGGACGAGTTATAGACAACCAAAATGCAAATGGTGTTATGTTTGGAACGAACAGAGGAAACACCTCAAATTTATCTGAACGTCTCAAAGATAGACATCTACAACTGTGCACAGAATATAAGGTCGAAGAGAGTTTCAGTTGTTACTTTATATTGACAACATGTAGTCTATGACTGAACGATATGCAAAAACCGTTGCTGTTATTTTGACAGATATTGGGATATGAGTCATTATTTTAGTAAGAATGTCATTCGAAATGTATTTTCCACTGAAAAGAATCTGAAAATCATAATGTGATGTTTACTGCAGGCCAAACAAGCATGTTCCCTTAAATCTAGAGAATACGATTTGTAGCCCAAGGCATCTCTCTAGCACCATAATGAGTCATTTATGTTGGTATGTTGTAACACATATTACTGTTTTAAAAAAAGAAAGAAAGAAAGAAGCACCAGCGATTTGAATATTGCACTGTGATTTTGATTAATTGTTCAGTACTGATGTCGTCACAATGTTCACATCCTGAAATGTTACTGTAACTCCATCTGTTGTCGCAATGCTCCACGCACAACGTTTACAAAGGCTAACTTAGTTTATTTAGTCTAACATAGCAGTAGCTCATAATCTAAGCTATGTGCTGCTGATAAGATTAGTTGGTTATTGACATTAATGTTGAGCCTGTCAACATATAGCAGTGTGAGTGTATTAGCAAGCTGTGTACAGCCGCCTCTGTAATTCTCCTAATGGTCTTTAAACAACTTTAGCACAAGGAGGATGTTAAACAGGAGAGACAGGCGCAAAATCAACCATCACACACAACAGCCAACCACATGTGAAGCTTCTCACAGGCTCAGAAGATATGAGAAAAACTCACATGAAAGTCGTTACAAGAAAACTGGATGAGTTAGTAACACAGTATTGTTTGTTTTAAATACTTGAAGGCAACATTACACTGTTTGTTTAATGGTAATATTTTACACCAAGCATATTTTATGGCACAAAATTGATTTCTTTTAAATACCAGTAATGTATTTTTTTTATCACTTGAAGGCTCCATCCCAGAGAGTTTATGTTGAAATTCACTCATTTCATTGCTTTATTATTTACTATGGTATTTAAATTGGTATTGAGAATCATGGCATTTCAGCAGTATTGGTGCAGACTACCAAATTTCATGTGTCGTGATATCCTTGTTAGTGTGCACTAAATTTTAGATTAGAACAAGAAAATGTGTGAACTCCTCTTTATGTATTTTTCATATAATCAATTAATGATGTGGCTGACAAAAAACTGAATTAGCTATGTGTGATCTTAGTCAATGTCCTTGGAGTAGCTTTTGTTCTGCAAAAGATACACAAGCAAACATAAAAAAGAAACATCTTATTCAAAAACATAAACACATAACACTGAACACTGCTGCAAATGACTGAACCCAGTGGGTTGATGTAACAAAATATTGTCGACTCTGAGTAAGATAGCACAACAACAAGTCACTTGTCAATGCAAAACAAACCAATTACAAACACAAGAGGCAATATCATTTCATGTGCAAATGAAGCAATCTACATGTAGTGGGATGATTCAGAGCCTGCTTTGTTTACAGAAGACACACTTCCTATCATGGCCTGTTCCATCTGTGATGTTCTGTTGAAGTTACTCAAACTATTGTTGTTTTTGAAGGCGGAAACATCTGTCTTTGCTCTGAAGTTGTTGGCAGTTAATTCAAGAATTAACACCTCCGTTAATGTGTCGTGTGGAGGGGATTCTTGCATAATATTAGTTTAATTTTAAATGAAAGTAGCAGTTCTAGAATGACTCATTAGCCTTAAACAGAGCTCTATGTAGCTCAATAATGTGGAAATCTGAAATTTTACAAAGACAGAATGTATTTCATGGTTGGGGATGGACAAGTGTTGGCTGGCAGGCAGACCTGGCCTTACTAACATGTGCATAAAGTGGCCTCCTACTCATGGACAGACCACCTCTTTACTTCCATGACGTCAGCCTGTTTTTAAGAACCTCTGCCTCTGTTAAAATGGGTCAAAATATACTTAGGTGGCCATTAGTATATCTGGGCAGTTGGCCCAGTGCGGCCTACAAGTGGGGAAACTTTAAGCCCCAACATAGTCCAAGCTGTCTCGTCTTTGTAGAGGGAAATGAAAAGTGACTAAAGGACAGAGGAAACAAAAATATCTGAAAGGGCACCAGTAGAGCACTGATGTGGCAACGACTATGGAATAGCAGCTTAACCGTGGTCTCCCGGCAGGAGGACTTAGACAGGAAACAGCATTGTCCAATCGTGCCTAAAGACGAGACAGGCTCTGACAGAAAGACAGGGAGGGCTCCGGCTTTGCACACAGGTAATTGGCTGTCGGCATGGGAGACAGCACAGCGTGAGACCAGATTCTTTATTCCAAACACGCAGACACACACACACACACACACACAAAACTCTTTCTCCCTTCCTCTTCCTCTTCTCTTCCTCTTCACCTCTGAGAGAAGTGGTTATAACAACAGCTGCTGCCCCGCACCCAGTTAGTATTCACACACAGCCAAGCAAGCCAATTAGGGGCCTTATAGCGTATAATTGTGCGTCTGTGATTTTGTGTGTGCATGTGTGTGTGTCTGAAGGTGTCATTTCGTTAAGTCTCAGGGGGTCGCGCCACCTCCTGCCGTGAGGTGTCTCTCCCCAGAGTGTGAGTGACAGTACACTCGGAGGGAGGCTTTTGTGCCAGTCAGGCCTCGCTGGTTTCCAATGCTGTTTACATTTAAGGCGAGAAGAAGCCAGTGTGTTATCGTCTGGTGTGTGAGAACTGAACAACTCATAACACTCCCCTTTCATTAATGGTGGGAACATGAATTTTGAATGTTTAGAGTTTAAAAAAATGTTTTATACTTTGGTCAAATGTGTGGACCTTTAGCTTAAGGAATAGATTATATGCTACTCTTTAACCTTTTTGACTCAAAGCAGTTTGAGTGTCTTTTGCTTTGAGGATTTTTTTTGCTCACTGTGGGCTCATTTTTCACTGCATTATAAAATTCTGCACCTACATGGAAACAGCACAACCATCCTTCCATACTTCCTTTCTATTCTGTGTATACACAGCCTGCAGTTCAGCCTAGTTGAGCCCCCAAAAATTCCAGAATTCATGGAGGAGTGCAGATTTTTATTTATTTTTTAAACAGAATCTGGCGGGGCAGTTCATTTTTTGCAAATCTTCAAATGAGAATATAGACATGTAGAGTAAAGTGATTTTGGTAGAATAATGACAATTTAAAAAAACAAAAACATTCCTTTCAAACCTGTCAGTGGGTTTTGGTGGGCTCAGAGGGTTGATATCTTATTTGAATTTTCTTTGTTTCATTCTACTGAGATTTATATATCATTAAAATGTCAAATGTTGCATGATAGATGGAAAACTTTTGAGGTTTATTTGGGTCTTGCAGAAACACATCCATGTAAATCTACATCTTCCCTATCTCACATAATATATATTGCGGAACAATTATTATATTATACCATCTTATTTACTGTGTTTTAGGACTTGTGACTGTCGACCAGAGCAAACTCACTCCTTGTAATATTCAGGAAGTGCTGTAAAGAGGAGCACTTCCCGTATGAAGGAGGAGAAAGCATCTCTCCATTATGAGAGGAGTGAGAGTTGTGCATTAAGTGTCTTGTCAGACATCAGACTACAGGGCTTCCCTCACATATAGATATATTCTTACTTAAGTAAAGTGGCTGTATATCCCATTAGATATCTAAATTAAGGCCAGAGCAAATCCTTCAGTAGTACTGTTAAAAGCAGCCTGTAATGCTTTTAGTTTCTGAGACCTCAACTTTGTTGTGTTAATTTGTTACACGAAGAAGGAAGGACACTGATTACACAGTGAATTTGATTCTGCTCCTGAAAGAGCTCATAGTAAACTAAGTGTTGCATTTGAGAAACATCATGGCCAGCAGTGACAAACCAAGGCTTTCTTTTCTATTGTTGTGAATCTGACATTGATTTTTCTTTGTGTAGCACAAGAACAAGAACAAGAACTGACATATCAAAAGGAAAATATCAGGATAGATTTTTGACTTCTATATTTTTCCCTTGGTGTTTTTGTTTTTTTATGCATTTGAATAGTGAAATGAAAAAATGTCATACCATACACACAATCTCACCAACACATCATCACAATTATGCTGTGATAAATGGGAGCTCTCAACATCCATATTTTTAATTTCCTGCTAATATCCCAGGCAAAATTGCTCTTGTATTGAATTGTAGTAGGTGCTAAATCCTGTTGAAGTAGTTAGTTTGAGGTCAAGGGAGACCTGGTTTATTATGTAGAGCTGCAGCAATTAATCAAGTTGTTGTAAACCATTAAATTAATCACCAACTATTTTGATAATTAATGAATTAGTTTAAGTATTTTCTTTTTCTTTTTAAAGTCTAGATTCTCTAAAACCACCTTTCTTGAATATCCTCTGGTTTCTTCTGAATATGTGTGGATTTTAGAGAAATAAGAGATTTCAGGATTCGTCTTGCGCCTTGAAAAACACTGAAAAACATTTTCCACAAAGAAAATAGTCGACAATGAAAATAATAATCATCTGCAGCCCCAGTGCTATGCACAGGCTATGCTAATAGTGACACCCTTTGTTTTCCACTTCACATCTGTGTCAGTCTGTTCATCCTGCTGAGCCAGTCACTCATTCTACACCCTGCTTACAAATTTAGATAACAAATGGCAATATCTTGCTTGCATGTGACTCCAATTATTTTCCTCAGCCTTGTCTGAAAGTGAACTGTGAGTCTCTGCTGAGCCTGGAGCCTAGAGGGGGGAGGGAGTTTGAGTTGGCTGGTCAGGATCACCGCTGGCCTCGCTGCGGTCTGTAACTCCATACACTGGCATCCTCAGTGGACCAGAGCCTTGAGCAGAAACAGACCATCTAGATGCGAGCCCACTGTCCATTTGATCCCCAGGATACTACTCAGATCATCCTTGAACACAACCGGCAACCTCACTGGCAGCATGGAAAGCTTAAAGGCAAATAAACAGGCACATTGGCATGCATCAAACATGATCTCCATTTTCACTTTGTCTGTCTCTTGAGGTCAATTCATCTTTGTCTCTTTCTGTCTCTCCAGAGCTTTACCTCCCTCTTTTCCTGTCTCAGTCTCTGCCAATGTCAGTACTCCGATTCAACACGGACATTTGTAGAACAGATGTAGAGATGGATAGCAGCTACAGTTCTGCTCTGAAGTGTTTCCACTTCTTGGAGGTTGAGTAAAAAGATGATTATTCATATCTTAAGGGGTTCATTTAACTCTACAGCAGGCAAACAGAAACCTATTGTTTATGCGAGACTTAAGGTTCTTAAGGTTGTTGAAAGCTTTCTGAAGTGTCTGAAGGTGAAAGCTGCTGATAGAGTGGAGCCCTGCAGTTGTTTGAGCAGAAAGGTCGTACACTGGTTCAGGCGTACCTTAAACCTCCTTTGTGTTGGCGTTTATCGGTCACACTTATCCCCGAGGAAGTCTGTCTTCCTGTCCTATCTCAGATCTTTGCTCTCTCTGTGTTAGTGTCTAGATGCCTATCAACAGGTGCTCTACCTGCACAAACAATCTACACCCCCACGATGTGGAGAGACCAAACATTTCATTTCCTATCCCCTAATCTGCAGTGCATACGAGGTGCTGAGCCTACAGTAACACGGCTGCGGTTGATACAGCGCCTTATTCCTTGCGTGCCTGCAATGTGAACACAAAGCGCTTTTCTCAAAACAAAGGTGTGAGGGTTGAACGCTGAGCTGTTGAATTGTTCGTAGTAACAACATAATCACCTGAATCTTGTTCAGCTCAACCTGAGTGGGTGGAAACATGACAAGTGGCTTGTGTTGCCAAGTAACGCAGCCTGTAAGTGGTCGTGTGATGGTTCATAATCATGGTGGCTGTACGTAGCAGCCCTTAAATAAAGGCTGCGTGACGTTAAAGTGTACAACAAAGACATTTAGCACATTCATATCCAGGAATTGCTTTGATTTAAAAAATTGTAGCCTTTTTTTTCAGACAGTTACTTTGATGGAAATGCGGTGAGACCTAATTGTTTGACATTATTCCTCATTGTTATTCTTCAGCTTGATTCATTGCTCTGCTCAGTATTTACAACATGCACTATAGTTATCCTTCATCAGTATGAATCCCAGCGCTGCAGCCAGCATCCCCTGCATAGTCTGTTAATGATTTACAGCTAAATGGAACATAGATTATACAAGGCATCACTACATCAGATATTCATTCAACATGTCTGGCAGTAAAGACGAAGACATTAAACATTTCTTCTTTTTTTTTCTCCTAATTGCTCTTTTCCTCCCACTTCTTCTCTCTGAGGTGCTCCCTCCATACTAATACAAACAGTGACGCTGCTTTCAAAGCTAAATGCGAGTCTCGCTAGGGGTCCGCCACATCCTGCCCATTCCTCTGTTATTCAAATAACGGGAGCACTGCAAATATCATGAACCCCCTATGGCACTTATAAAGTCGTCCCGTGGGATTTGAGTGTCACTTATGCTTCAATGTCCTTTAGATATGCTGCACTATGTGGCAGATGTGATAAAAAAAAAACAACAACAACAGAGAATTGATGCATTTAAATCCCAAAGAGAAATGTCCGAATGGGTTTCTCATAGACGCTGCATAAAAACAATTCACATTGATGATCCATGCAGCGTTTCATGACTATTATTGTCGTTTTTATTTTTAAATAGAGAAATGTGTATTTGCAAATATACTGCTTTCAGTATTTTAAGACTAGAAAAATTATTTATTCAGATGGATATTTTTCCATTAACATTGCAAACAACAGTTATTTTCATTGCCAATGTCAGAAAATGTTGAAAAATGTTGAACAGCATTTCCCAAACCCCAAGAGGATATCCTCAAATAGGATTTTTAGTTTGTAGTAGGGCTGTTCCGAACAGCAATTGCCGTTCTTCGAATATTCAGGTCCAATTAATGATGATTATCCGAATATTCGGCTCGAGCGGTAACGGCGCACCGGGGGGAGACTTAGAATAAAATAATTTGTTTACTAACACGTGCGAAGTGAAGCATGACATCGCAGTTGGTAAGTCCGCGTACTACAGCCTTGGACGCGCATGACTATTCAAATATCAAAATTATTATCCAGATACCACCACAACGACCGAACATTCGGATATTTGAGTATTCGGGACCAGCCCTAGATATCAGAGAATTTAGGCATTTTTTTCCGTTTAAAAATGCTTCCAATTAATGGATTCAATTAAACAGTTGACAACTAGTTGATTAATTAATGAATTGTTCTAACTTCAAGGTAGAACTGTTTTCTGCTGTAAAAACTGTACTAGCTGATAAGTCTCTAATGTCCTTTTAACACTTGAATGACCTTTCAGTGTGAATATAGCATAACACAACATGACAAATACTGTTAACATGCTAAAATATCCAGAAAAATGTAATGCCATAGCTGTAACAAAATACTGAAAAAGACATGAGGGACTATTTTAGTACAATGTCTCATAAAATACAAGATCCGATCACAGATTGCTGCCTAAGACACAATTTAAACAGAGTCTATAATCGAGTATGATTTGCACTCTCTCATTTGGATCCAGAATCAAGCAGCAGGGTGTAAGAAACCAAAAAATCTTGCGGAAATAGGTTAATCTCACCCCCCCTTCCTCCGTTCTTCTCATGGCTGCGCAAACAGACCACCTGCTGGCTTGCAAACATGATGTCACAGAGTGCCTTGCTTAATTAAAAGATAATACAACCTAATTATAATCATTTGGGCTACAGATGCAAGAAAAACACCAGGATCAGAGCTGGAACGACACACTCTCTAGCTCTTTAAGGCTCATAATGGGATGCTTTTGATGTCAGATTTTATTTAGATGACACACATTCTCATTAAGTGCACAATTAGTTCCTTGTGTCTCATGTCTGCTCTTAGCTAGATGCTTTTTTTCTCACTGGATTTTAGACCTGGTGGTGTGTTTTGAATTAAGGAGGCTGAGGAAGTTTTTTTCTATACATTTTTGTTGCTGCTGCTTAAGCTTTGCCTTTTATGGATTAGTTGCTCTAATGCGTGAATACAGTGTATTGTAGCTGGGAACTAGGTTCAGGTTATGGAACATTATTTGAATAAAAATAGAAAGATCTCTTTATTTTCTTTTAGTTTTCGATTTGCATTTTCTAGGTGTTGATTTAGAGACAGTTTGTTGGCCTTGCTTGGTGAGAATAGATTTCAGCTACTGAACTTGCATTATCAACCTTTTTGGTTTACAGTTGATCTAAATACATTGCATCAAAGTGGTAATAGACTCATATAGATGTGAAGCTTGTTCACATATTCAGTGATCACTTCAAAAGAAAGCAAGAGCATCTTTGCTCACCTTAAAGCTATGTGTGTCCAGTGTTGGAGATCTCCACTGACACGCTGTGCTCTGGTGTTTACTGAGTCAACATATTCATAAAAACACATACCTGCACCTATGTGGTCCACAGTCACAGAGACCTTTCTTGCAGCAGTGACTGTAGTTACAGTAGACGTCTGTCCTGAAAGGTTGTGGCTAATTAAAGTGTGGTGACTAGACTAGAAGTTCACTCTGCAGAGCCGGCCAAGCTCTGCTAGGAAACCTCCACCACAGAGCTGACTGGTGCTGGAAACAACCTAGTTGCCAGGTTTGTTTGATTCCCTTCTGCCAGCATCAACATCTGTGTGTGTTTGTGTGGGGGAGGAAAACGGAGAAAGGCAGATACAGACAAGCCACGGGGGCCACCCATGTCTTAAATCTGTTTTTCTGAATGAAATAGAAAAGCTTGACACACACTGCCCTCTTGCCTCGCTTTGCTGAACTTGTATGTCAAAAGTGTGGTGTGTTTTGTTTGTACCTTTTGTCTACTGCACTTGGGACATGGCCTCAGGGTGCATTTACTAGAACAACAAAAAAAAAATACAGTTTCGCGATTGCACAGTTGAGGATAATGCAGATTGCTTTACCAGAGGGATCCAGGAAGCTTTTAAAATCACACTTACGAAGGCCAGTTGCAAATGTGCTGTTATAGTGTGATGGAGAGAGACATCAAGATAGAATGAGAGAGAAACTGAGCTTTAATGGAGTCCTTATTGCACTCTGGAGCCCCGTTGAGTGATTGGAAGAATCTAACTCTTAAGAATGGGCATGCTCATCCATCCATCCATCCATCATTAAGTATTCCATCTTCTCGTCCTTGTAATTTGTCTCATTAGATCATGAAATTGATACAGCTCTGACAGGAATCTAATTTCAAACTTCTTTTTCTAATTAGCGTATTAGCAGCTGAATGTTGCAGCAGAAATCTGACATTGGATTGACCTAGAATGAAACTGTAATAATCAAGGGGATTGGTTTATCTCTCACACAATCTCTGGTCCTCCTCAGAGTGAGATAGTGATGGAGTAATGACTGTAGCAGACTCTCTGCTCGAGCCTTTACGAAGCCAAAAGCCCAAATGACTCCGTTCATAATACACGCTGTCAGCAGAATGATGGAAACAAGCGTTCAGGCCCTCGTCTTCTCCTTTCAGTCTGAAAGTCTTCTTATCTCGGCTCACTCCCCTCTGTGCCGGGGAGTTTGCCAGAGGATTGTAGAGTGCCACCACATTCCTGGCTGGCACTAATTCCTGGACATAGCCGAGATGCAGGCGCTAGCCAGAGCCGCCTGCAGAGAGCAGACTGGCACTGGCAGGCTGGGGAACCATCATTTATTTCCACTGATGCGAAAAGCAGCTCCTGTCACTCTGGAGACATATTGTTGCTCTATATAAGGTTTCCGTACCAAGTTTAAATGTTTGGCTTCGGCTTGTACAGTGGCGATACGTTTCCCTTCTTTCTTTTTAATCCATCGACGTTATTCATCCTCACAGATACTATTTCAGAAGACAAGAAGACTTGGAAAGAGCATCCCACTTCTTCCAACTCTGTTTTATCTCATATCTGTCAAATTACTCTGTTGAGGCTGCGTCTGCAGGCCTTCAGTGCAAGATTTAACCATACAGCCAGCTTCAGTTCTCTAACTCCCACTTTAACAGCAGACTCTTTAGTCTGCAACATCTATCAGACTAGTGTGTGTAGACCGGCTGCAAACTGCTGAGCTGCTCTGTTCCACTGTGACTTAATCTTCCATCTCTGGCTCTAAATGCTGGAAAAATATTGAGTGTGACCCCAGATGTTTGACATTACTGTTCCTTTATATTTAGTTAGATACTAAATTCTGTGTTAAATGTCGCTCCTACCCTCTTACGGGTAGTTATAGCACTTACTCGTATAAACAGTTTGCATTAGGCTTTCATGCCGACTTTGTGTAGACCCTTTGTTGTAATAAAAAAAAAAAAAATCCAAACATACGTAACAGGAATGGCTGCCTTTATTCTCCACTGCTGCACTTTTCAGTTTTCCTCTAAAAGTGGTCTCATTACTGGATTAGTGCCCAGTTTTTCAGGACCAAAGAGACAGGACCGATCCGACCTGCCTTACCTGGGTAAAGCCTAATCCGTCTTAATCTAATAATTGCTCCCATATTTTCTCTGTCTCGAAGAGCACAGCTGCAGGGGACGGCTGTGGCTCCAGATTGCTGTGCACCCTGGGTAATAATACCCATGGTCCCTTTCATGGTCAGGATCAGATCTATGGACGCCGCCAACGTTTTTTTATCGTCATCATTTGGGCGTTCCAGGCAACTTGTATAACCTATCAGTGCTCCTATGTCTTTATTCTCCTCTTTTTCTTTTGTTCCCTCCCTCTTCATCGGCTCATGTTCTGTCCACGACAACACGTGGGTTACACAGAGATGCATTAGGCTGCCTGTGTTTCAACAGGCGGCCTTTTATGAGTGGGTGTTGAAAATTGGTGAGAGCTGGCTGTGCTCAGATGTCTGTCTGTTTTAGATACAGCATGACAGTTATGAAGGCTGGTGTGGAGGGACAGAGCAGCGGGGTTGATGAGCGATGTGGCTCATATCTTCTCTGAAAGGCTTCTTCACATACTGGAGCTCCATCTGCCATAAAGCAAGCTGATCGCTCTCCGCGAACGGCTATTTACACATCAGATGATAACGAGGAATAGTGTGACATCGCTTTGCTTTGGTTATGCTCTGTGTTGAAATTAAATAACCTCAGCAATGACATTAAAGAAAAAGATGGAAGAATCAACCCTTTGATGCAAGGACATGTACGACTACCAACTGGTGAAAATGCGACAGAGAATGTAATAAGTGTACAAGACCTTTATTTTATTTATAAAATGGATTGAATTTGTGAGCAATCCTCACAGTCACCTGATGCAGTCCAGTATGCTTTTCCTGCTTACCCCTTTGAACTCCAAGTAGGCTCTGGGCATTTTCTGCTCTTGTTACTCACTGTGGGTTCATTTTTCACTGCAGTAAGAAGTCCTGCACCACTATGAAAATAGCAGAACCATGGCTAGAAGCAGTGAGAACTTCAAAATGATAAAATATTAAAAAAAGAAAAAAATTAGGTTGAATTTCCTTGGTTACTTATTTTACAAAAAAAATTAAATACTGTAAGTGTCCACCACAGGTGTTATCAATACTGGGGAAAATGGTGGCTGTACATACTATAGATATTGTACTAATTAGATTTTTAATTTGTTTCCATAGTTTTGCCCTTTCTGCTCCGTATAAGCACAGTCTATAGTTCTGCTAAAAAGTCCCTGAATTTTTGTAACATGACTTTTGGTTGCATCTGAGTCACTAAATAGCTGCCCCACTGTGCCCTGAAGCTTTGTAGGATCTGGTCAGAGCAATCAGTTTAAGAGATTTTGATGAAATATCATGATTTTAGGCTTAGATTTGAGTAATTCAAAGTGAAGTGTGCTCTACTTTGTACTGTCTCTGGCTATGATGCTGAAATTGTGGTGATTTTGTAAAGACAACATGCCTTTCAAACGTGTTAGCAGGTTTTGGGGTTCAGAGAGTTAAGCTGTGATAATTCATCTTTTTGCTGATGACTTTATAATGGAGGTTCCTATTTATTATTATCACACTAGTGTTCATCCTCAGTTAGAGCTTGAAGCCTGCTACAGGCCTCCTAGTATGACTAGTAATGAGGCGGTAATGACCCAGGTTGTGTGGCCTATTAAAACCCACTTGGAGCAGCATTTGGGTGGGGCTTCACCAACACTTTGATGCTGCTGACCCCCTCCTAATGTGCTTATTAAGAGATTTATGGCTGACGCCTGTTCCCCCCCGCCTCCTTCTCACACTGTTACATGAGTGTTTTTATTATTTTTCCTGTCATGGAGACCATATGGAGCACTTCTTTGTTTCAAAGAGTGAGGTGTGCTGGCAAGCAGCGGCTCGTTAGGAGGGATGAGAGGGCATTTCTAACTGTGTAGGAGAGGTATCATACTTTGGTAAAAAATCCCTGTCAAGTAGTTAAAAAAAATCACTGTCTTTCAAAGGATTCTGATGAAAAATGTAATGTTGAGAGTTGTCAAAATGTGGCTCACGTTAGAAACCCCACTGAGGCGTCACAGGTCTCTGTTACTGCTCTTTGAGGGAGGAGCGAAGTGAAACGGTGGCGTATTCTGCTCTACCTGGTGAGGTTGCATGCCGGTTGCATGCCAGTTGCCATGCCAATGTTGCGTGGTAATAAGCTGGGGAGAGTGTCTTTGTCTAGTCGGTACAGAGCTCGTTCCCTGCCGTGAGCGCTAAGATGGAGCGAAACCCGAATGAACCGATAGTGATCTGAGCGAGGTTTGTTATAATGAGCCCATCCCTCTATTTGCACACCAGCCAGTCGCTTTGCAGAGGGAGCCCCTTCCACAGAGCAATTACCTGGTACAATAAGGGCAGTGATTGAATTTAGGAAGCATGTGTGCATACGAGTGTCACTGGTAAAAAGGCAGCCTGGCTCTCTGCTTTGAACATGGGTTTTCAATTAGAAGCAGTGGAATGAACACAGAGATGTGCTCTGCTGATGTGTGTCATGCAGAGAATGAAATACTACCTGGGGTCAGGTTTTTGGATGTGATGGAAAGAGCCAGCAGGGTCTCGTTCTTTTGTATTACTTTGATCCATTTCAGCTTGATGGAGTGCGGGTGCCTCTGTAATGACTGAGGCTCAACAGTGTCTACTTGTTCACATCTGAAAGGTACCTTGTAAGAGGCTCTGATGTGATTTAGAAAACCCTAACCCCCAGCACTGTAAGATCTCATGGAAGGGATTAGTGCGGAAACTATTTATGCATAATTCCTTTAGCTGATCAAAACAACATTTATTGTGCTCAATTTTAAAGCTCATTTAATTATATGAAGGAATAACTTATTAACTTGAAGAGAGTTGGATAACTGTCACTAACTTCGTGAAATCTTGACCTTGAGAGGTTGTCAGGCAACCAGACTTCATGCATGTAAGTCATTTATTAAACATGAATGCCATTTTTTCCATATGGGAGGATTTGTCTGGTATATGATCCTGTGAATTGAATATATTTCCAATAGCTCCTGACCTGTTGTAAATTACATACACGTACTGCTTCTGCTCTTTTATCGTGGTGTCTCTGCATCAACTAATTCCAGGACAAAGTCTTCTAGTTAAGTCTACAAAAGCTGACAGAGGTCAATGATGAGATGAGTCCGTGGTGAACCAGGCTGTCACTCTCGTTCCAGTGGCTTGACAGAGACATTGTACCTGGTCTGTGACTCCGTCCTGTTTAATGTCCCTGCTGTCAAGTTAAATTAGGCAACCTGACCTCTTTGTTTGGGCGGCATTTCTGCTTCACGCACTGCTGATTTCTCTGTGTAATTCATGTTGGAGAAGCAAAACTATTGCTGACACAGAACTGTTCGAAATACAGACAAGAAATCACTGAAGCATGAAACTTTAGCTAAATAAACTTATTGTGGACTTTGGTTAACAGTGACTCACATGACTCACATTCTCCAGCATCGTGTTGCATGGTTGTTTTCTCCAAAACACCAATGCATTTATTTGTGTATTTTGAGATGTAGATGGAATTTAAATTGTAATTTGTAAGGATATCACGGCCTTAATAAATCAGAATTCAGTCCGTCATGCAACCCTAGCTGTTTCATGCTCATTTTGGTTTTTCCACTCTGTTTATTAGACCATAAATCGTGTCAGGTTTTGGGGAGATGTTCTGCCAGCCAGTTGTAAAGGACGCAGTCAGGGGAGGCAAGTCAGTCAGTGGAAAACTGAAACACACACACACACACACACACACACACACACACACACACACACACACACACACACACACACACACACACACACACACACACACACCTAGTAATTTGTGGACAGGCCATGAAAACACTGTCAGTGGGCTTCAGTGCTTCCCGTGACTTTGCCCTTCATTCCCCCTTCAATTTATCTCTCTGACATCTCGGTCCAAACAACTGAGGATGAATCTATCACCGTTTTTCAACTGAGGTTTTTCACTTCACCTTTTACGAACAGGCTTGCTCGCACTGTGACAGATGGTTGTCAGCGTCCATCTGCAAATGCCAACATGCCAATCAATCAATTAAGCAATCAATCAGTCATGCAGTCACTTCTGAGATTGCATCAAGATACTATGAAGAGCTGTGTAACATTATTTTGCATGTGCCGGCTGATAATACATGAAAGACAAGGAGATATATGACACTGTTGAATAGGATTTTTTATTTGTCTTCTAATCAGGAATGTTTTGGTAATACTCAGCTAGAAGATGCTGTTGTAATGAATGATAATGATGAAATAACTCCCACGTAGTAGCAAGTGTTCCAGTTGGAATCCACATTTTAGATAATTTCCTCAACCAATAGTCAGCCGTGTTAATATTAAATTGATTAATCGTTGAAATGAGTGAAATAAAGTATGCAGGTAAAGTGTTTTTAACTATTAACACTTAATTTTTCGACTTGTTTAAAGCAGGAATTTGAAGTACAGATAAAGTAAAACACCAGGTTGCTTAAATTATGGTAAATGGCAAAAAAATAATGACTCCATTTAAATAGCTGTTGAACGATTGGCCTGACAAAATCCAAAGTATTAAACCCAGCAAACGAGCTGCAGTCTTCCAGTGTTAATAACCGGTTATGCCGTGTGACCCACGTGCAGAGGCATAGCGGCTGTGCCGGGTTCGAGTCCGACCTCGGCCATTTACCGCATGTCCTTCCCCACTCTCTCATGTTTGTAACGCTATCCACTGTCCTGTCCTCTCTAATTTATTAAAAGGCATGAAAAGTAAATCCTCATAGCTCATCTACTAGTCGGAGTAACTTGTTCACTACAGTTAACTTTAGTCCAGCTGCTGGAAACAACTGCTGAGCTGGTCATGTCTTTTTTGATTGACTGGGAAATTTTGCCTTAACAAAATATAATCTGAGTGAAATTTAACATAGATCAGGAATAAAAGAATAGGAGCTCACATTACTTGACTCAAAGGGAAAAGTTTAGTTGGTTAGGTTCCAAACCCAGGGCTACTTCCAAGTAGGTTCAAACTATTTTGAGGCATTGGTTCATGTCTGTTTTACCATACCGTGCATCTTTGTGTCTTCTCTTGACAGTAAGGCCATACTGTATCTAGTTTTGCTCCTTCCTTCACTCTGTTTAACATTCACCCTAATAGGGAAGCTAATCTTGTTAGCTTGGCATTCCAGTGAAGCAGCAGGAATCTGCAGCGATTGCTGGATTTCAGGGTAAATAAAAATAGGATCCATGTTTTTCTCTCCACTGCTGGCATGCCAGGCTGTTTTAATGGATTGCTTTAAGGATGATCTCATTACCTTGGGTTAAGAGGTACAGGGGGATCTGCTCTTGACTTTGAATTAGGGCTGTTACGATATCAGATTGTTTTTTCTACACAATTTTTGTGGCCTAAAGAATTAATGATTCCCATATTATCACGACTTTGTTTATTGTGTGTTTTGTTTCTTTCTGGGAAATTAATTACACTCAAAATACAATTGTGACAAGGTGGAGAGACGGTCTGTAACCATAACTGTACTGTATGTTGTTCCTGTGTAACCAGATAGTTACTGATGCTGGATTATTATATGTTTATTATTACCATGATATAAATATTGCATTTTTTAAATATCGCAGTTATCACAACACCCTTATTTTAAATCTTAACTTTTTCATCAAAGACTTGACCAGAGGACAGTAGACGTATGTGTCCTGCAGTGTAAGAAGCCCTGCAGTATTCAACCCCGTAAACATGGCCAGGGTGATGACAAGAAGCTGCTAAGATGGAGGCTTTTAGAGAGAGTAGTTGGCTTTAGTGTTCCTTCTCTACCCATCTTTTGCATCTTGAAAAATTGATGACACATTTTCCCAGTCTGTGCGTATTGTGTTGGCCCTGCTCTGACCTCCTGATTGACATTAACAAAATAGGATGTTTCATTCTGCTTCCAAGTCATACTAAGCTCTCTTTCAGATCTTATGTGAACTCTTGGGTTTGTTAATAATTGATCTGATCAGAGGAGCTCTAATTGTGCCTGTGCTACTTATTTTTTTTGGGTGGGGGAACTCTTTTGAAGTTGCACTGTTTGTTGCCAGCGTGTGCAGTTTGAGTTAGGAGGGCTGATGTTATCTGGAGGCCTGCTGCTCTTATCCTTAATTGGGTTATGTAGATTTTGCAGCTTGGGAGAGGATGGAATAATGAAAATGGAGTGATCATACCAGTAGCCGGGTCTTCATTAACAGAGGCAGAGGAGGAGATGACTTTGGATAGGGCTGTGTTCGTGGCTTAGAGACACTCTTTGTTACCAAGTGTCAGTCAAAAGTTTAACCTCCTGAGTATTTGTTAATGTTTCCACGGATATCTACAGCGGTTTAACGTGTGAGTCTCTGAGACTTGTGTGTCGCTGAGGCATTGAGATAAGTATCTAATAGCAGCCATGTTGAACGTTCCAATCACTGTCTCATGCTCCGTCAACAACGCTCGTTTCGGCGACTCCGAGGCTCCTCGTTCTGCTGTCTTGTCACTCTAAAGCATGTCAAAGCAGCTGTCTCACTTCGCAACGGTCCACTGAGAAGCTGTTAAAGCACACACATAGGGGCTATTTGAGCTCCCACAGTGGGTGTGCCTGGTGCCAAGTATTTGTGGGTGCTGCTGTTTGTGTCTGTGCATGTACGAAGTTTTCCACTTTAACCTACAGCAGCCCCAGGCCTGCGTGTCGTCCCTGGTTGTCGTCGCCCTGCGGGGGCATGTTTGGGGAAGGCTTCAGAGATAACATTGTGGTGTGTGATGGCCTGATGCAAATACACAATCATGGTGACAGGAATTTGCACTGATACCATCGTCTCTGTCGCAGGTGATATAAAGGAATGACCGTTTAAGAAGACAACACTTATATTAGATAATATATTTTTACTTTTAACTTACAAGTTTTAACGGCTTTGAAATAATCACCAACCAGTTTGTCTTATCTGGATATTCATTTCCTTCTTATAGCACACACACTCCCTGTCTGAGTTACCAACATTGTTCTCTGACCCTTCTGCACCCTGGCTTCAGGTCTATGCTGACACGGTGTTACAGTAATTTTCACCTCTGCCTGCCTGCTCTGGCAGACAAAGTTGAGAAAGAGAGATGGGAGGCGTTGGTTTGCTGATGAGCCCATTATGGTAGGTTGAGGCTGTCAGACTGACTTAAAGGCGACTTCCACCTGACAGCCCTGACAGCCATGCGAGGCTTAATGGGGTCGGCAGAGCAGCGAGCTGAGGAAGAGAATCCCTGTGTGCAGTTACTTTACCCTCTCAGCAGTTTTCTCCTCCATCTTTAAACTACTTTCTATCTCTTCCAACTTATTAGCAAATACCCCGATCGAAATCCAAGAAATCTCAAACTATCGTATTTTCAAAATGTAAAACTATTAATATTTCATGTCGATCACTGCTCAGCTGTGTGGAGAAGTGCTTCTATCATTTGCAATCACAATTGCATTTTGATTGATATTAGAGCCTGGGCTCTTTTGTTTTTATTAATCTGTGAAAACATGAACACTCCCTAAAGATAGTGCTTGTATCGTGCACGTTTTACTGTTAGAAAGCTCTCTTGTTTGAAAAAGATATTATACTTTAATTAATGCAATCGTCAGATAGCAGAAACCTCATTAATTAATCAGTTCAAAAGATTAGTTGTCAACTAAAAAGGTTACAGATTTACTGGTTCCAGCTTCTCAAATGTCAGGATATGTAGCTCTCATTCTGTGATCATTTTAATTTAGAGAGGATTATGGGTTTTAGATTGGTCAAAACAGGCAATTAAAAGAATAAAGTTTCAGTGTTTCCTGACATTTGTTAGCCTAAACCATTAAACCTAAAATAATGAGTCAATTATTATAATATTCATGAATTTAAGCTGAAAGGTGTTCTGTGGAGTTTTCATAAAATTCAGTGTTTTTCACCCAAACTCATTGATTTTATGTTTGATGTCTAAATCCTAACAGATTTTGAAATCAAGTTACATCAAGCTTGCAGGTGATCTGTTGCTCCGGCTGTATACATGTAGCCTGTTTGAAGGTACATTTTACAATCAGAAGTGGACGTTGAACAATCTACAATAAACAACTACATCAATATATGCACTGAAATTGAAAGATAAAATTAAAGTCAATTTGGCGATAAACATCTCTTCCAAAATGAAGACGGTATGTTGCAGATTTAGAGGGATATTCATGGGGTTCCTGCTGTTTCCTGTGTGACAGTCACTCTTTTCATGTTATCTCACGTGGTGATGTTCCATCACATGTTTTAAATCTGTTACACAGTGAATATTGAATATTGAACTAAAGCTTGACTTCAGAAAATTGTAGCGCAAATCAAATCAAATCACAGATATTTTCCTCAAATCTGTCAGCCTTGGTGAGCAGGACTTCTCTCTGTTCTCTTGATCCTGCATTGTTTACTTGCAGGTTTGCATAGCTGGCAGTGTTCTTACTCACTGCCTTTGAAGGCACATTGCTGGATGCTTCTCTCTTTGCAGTGAATGTTTTTTGTCATACAAACAATCTCATCCTGTGTTCCTGTATCTCTGTTTGTTTGTCCTTTATCTATAACTCTCCCTTTCAAGTAGTCTCACTTTGAAGGGCCCCTCAGTCAGAGTTTAGATAGCATTTGTCTCGCTTATCTCTCTGAAATGTCGCCCTGTGCAGATCCTAGCATTCCCTCTCCCTCAGCGCTCATGTGACTCAATGAAAAAGCATGACCTAAATTAAGTATTGATTTGGTCAGACAGATATAACTTTAGTGCAACTTGTGCTGCTGAGTGACTGTGACGGCGGTAGAGCGGATCAGGGGTAGCAGCTGTGGCTTTGTGTCTGTGATGCTTTGTGTATACGACTGTGTTTACACCATGTGTGCGTGTGCCCTTGAAGTCTGTTTATATGAGTGTCGGAGAGGCAGGGTTTCGGCGTGTTTGAGAGATGTAGGTCATGGGTACCTTCTCTGTTTGAACAGTACAGTAAACTTGGCAGACTTTCTCAGATGTAATAGACTGTGCCTCACTCTCTAGCCCCGCTCTCACTCTCATGTCTGTCATCTTGTGGTATGTGAAAACACCTTATCTGCCTGCGCTGTCTCTGCTGGGACTTTTCCCGGAAGTCATTCCCTCTCGGCACAGATCTAAACACACACACAAACTCGCGCTGTATGTCAACGAACATCTCAAATGAAACCATCAACTGCATGCCACAGCCCCGCCGCGTCTCCACCCAAGCTCATAACGTCTCTGCGCAGAGGAGGCTCGGTGTGATGGAAGTTGGCACGCTACCTCGCGCCCCAGCTGTAAGCTTGGCATGGAGGCAGGGACCTGTCTATGAGCGTTACTTGATAGATTGTTTGAGGTAGATGTCGAGGATGACTCTGCTGGTGTTTTCAACCCATCTGCTCACTTTTATCCCAGTTTTACACACATGGAATTAATTCACAGCCTCTTAGGGGAATTGTTGGAGACCATTTGCTTATACAGGAGAGGAGCTGTAACAGTCTTTTGTGTAATAAATCATGAAGAGCATTTGTAGTAGATCTCAGAGAATGGTGTATGAACTGTTGTCTAAATTTGTAGGTAATGACTTAAACTCTTATTTTTCTTAATACAGTCACTGAAATGTATCCATCCAAAGTTCTGAAAAGCAAAAGGGACATGTTGTTGCAGAAAATAAAGAAAATCCATACATATAAGAAGCTGGAATAATGTTGGGCTGAAAAATGAACTCTCTCTGTTGATTCACCTTCTTTTGATTATTGTGTTTGGCATGAAATCATTAAAAAACAAGAATAAGATAAGTGATAGTTAGATATACAGTAAAATTTGTGCGTGGAAATGATGCCAAAGGCAGTGCACTTCAGTCTGGGTGGCACAAACTGAGGTGAAAAGGTGAAGCCTGATCCCGAGTTAGAAATTTCAGCTGCTACAGTAAAGTAAAAGCCAATCACTGGGCAGCAGGTGTCCCTTCAGAGACCTGTAAATATCTCTCTCAGGTTGTATTTACAGCTAAAAGAAAGGTCGCTGGGCTGTGACCTTTAATATAGTGTCTCAGTGGGGGGTGGGTGGGGGTTCCCCAAAGAAGCCATCGATCGCTCCAGTTCCTGGTGTGAAATTAAAAACGTAAGAGCGTTGGGCTAAAAATAATATAACTGGATTCTGCTGTCATTGTCTCAATCTTCCTCACTGTTTTAACCAGTCATCTAAAATGTGACCAAATAATTTTTTTTTCTCTTTAAAAAAAATCATGTAAATATGTCGACCCAAAAGGAATAAATGAATCCATATAAAAGTGGTTTTATAAGGTACAGAGTGCTAAGGCTACCAGAAGAACGCGCTGCACAATTAGTCGAATACTAATCATGAATGTGGCTTCCTACAATTAAATGAACATGATCAATTGCAATATTGACATAGATAAAATCACTTGGTTTTAGTTTGGGTAAATCTGCATTAAAGCGCCTTATTTGACTATTTTCAAAATAATTTTTGGTTGCACACCTGTCTGAGTTGTGTATGCTGCAGTGACTGATCAGGCAGACTACAAGCTTCTCTGTGCATAGCATCTACCATAGCCTGCATATGAGGCGTTTAGGGAACATTGGTAAATCGTAGTGTCTGTTGATAAGCAGATGTTTAACACGTGTTGGACAGCAGAGGTGCTGATGGTTTGGCATGTTCAGTAGTTTTAGTACTGCACTCATGTGTTTGACATTAATGTCATAGCTGTTGGTAAAATCCTCACTAATTCAGTGTCTCTACAAGTACCCTTTTCTCAGTTGACTGCAGTCTTTACAAATGCTGTGACCTTGTCAGAGTGAGCCTGGTTAAGCCTTGAAGGGACAAGGCTCAACCAGAGCCTTGTCTTTTGTTGTGTGCTATGCAAAACATAGTATGTCTTTTTCTCCATTTTGCATCTCTACAGATGTGGATTTGTCTGTGAGTTTGTCCCATTAAATGAAAACACTTTATGCTAATCTTCACTGCATTTTGCAACTAAAGTCCTTAAACAAAGCAGTGGAAGTAAGAGGAGTGGTAAATAACTTAGTTATTTCTTTGTCAGGAAAGCCACACTATCTTGGTGCAGCCTCTGAACAAAGGGTCAGCTGTGTTTTCTTGGCTTTATTAACAAAAGAGTAGTCATTTGTCTATCAGTGTGGGAGTGTTTATTCAACAGATATTTCTCATTTTAGCTGTAGCCTTTTATGTGCAAAAGTGCTCAAAGAACACACCAAACATTCTTCTTGGCTGTTGAGTATGTGAATCCATAATGCATATCTCCATATCTCTGGTGATTAAATCCTCAGTTTGATCCACTTGCCCACCTTGCATGCCATTTTTTGATTTTCCTCTTGCTTACACAGCTTGCAGCGGTCCATTTCTCAAGCTGACCCACTTTTTTTTGTCTGAAATAGTGCTTGTCATTTCCTTTTGACTGCATAATGTAATGTATGAGGACATATGAGGCAAATTTATTTGCTCTTGTCCCAGCCCAACCTATCCAGAGCCTCTCTAGAATGGATATGTTGTTTGTCCAGCCTTTCTGCCTTGCTGTGTCTTTTTCTGCCTACCTGTCTGTCAGCTCTAAGCACCTGCAGCAGAGACAAAGGTGAACCTGATGAGGAGAGGTGCAGGCTGCAGAGGGACAGGGCTGGTGGGATGTGGAGGGTCAAGGAATTGAGGGATTATCTTGGCTCATCCTCAACGGGCTCCTTGATTTAACATTATTGAAAGATCCCCTTTCTACCCGACTCTAGTCTTGCTAGACACACACACATACACACAGACGCACACAGTCACACAGACACACACACACACACACACACACACACACACACACACACACACACACACCGTCACGCAGGTGTAGGTATGCCTAATCGACTCTGGCGGTGGACCGTTCCTTATGATAACAAACCCTGACATCAGGTATGATAACATTGTGTTACACAGGGCAGATGGGGGCCTGCCTTGACACCCTTTTAGAGATGGTTATAGATGAATAGTTCATTGTGGTAGTTGTTCAAACAAGAAGGCAGCGTGCAACTGGAGCAGCTGTTAGCTCTAAATTAAAAGCACACAAGATGCTCCTTTCACTGTCCAACCAATTTTTTTCTCATTGGCAACAATCGTCTTGTGCTGACTAAGATAAAAATGTTAACTTCAGTACAGAGTTGTTGGGGTTTTTTGGTCCTTCAAACGGCCGTAGACACAACAAGCATCAGGTAGTGGTTGTGTAGTCTTACCAGTGGTGCAAAGACAACATTTGTGTTGTTTTTGTGATATGTGAGTCTGTGTAAAAAGCATAGAATCACGGTTTTTCCAGCATAGAAGAATTTTGGCATGCAAAGTTTTAGGGAAAAATCACGAGCCCCAAAATTATCAGACCAGATAGTCAGACCCTTCTTTTAATAAAATGGCCACAAACAATGGGAAAGACACAGATTTCTGTCAAAAAAGGTAAAGCAGAGACCCAGTACCGATCCTCCACCCTAAGGCCTAAGTAGTAAACCCACACAGACATCACTGCTGTAGTGTTTGAGTTCGTGACGACTCAAAATTGTATTAAAACATATCTTATCCTTATCTTATCTTATCCATATCCTTAGCCTTTAAACTTACTTGGATATGCAGATTTAGGGGCAGAAGCTGAGGAAGATAGTGAAGGAAATGTCAGACGAGGCAGTTAAATCTAGTCAGTGGGTTAGGGTGGGTTAGGCCTCCACCTTAAGCACCCTCTATACTTTCTACCCCCGACCCAAACCAGGGTCTGTATCCCATCCCTACTTTCATCTTTAACTCTTCCTCTTTTACTTCTACCCCGTACCCAAACCAGGGTTTGTATCCCCACACCACTTTTATTGGTGCAGTTGGTGTGAGGCAGAGGTAGGTGATGGTAGAGCTGTTTGTGGTGGTGTAGGCACATAAGTCTTTTTTGTTAATGTTTTAAGTGTTCTTAACTTGTAATATTGTGGATGTTTCTTAGTTGTAAAGCACTTTGATCTGCAAACCTTGTATGAAAGGCGCTACACAAATAAAGTTATTAATCTTATTATTAAAGAAGGATTGGGACACACTTTTGTGACAGCTCACGATGGTTGGAAAC
>OMNN01103419.1:34987-51305 GCA_900302755.1 Chromis chromis
CAACTATTGAGGCTCTAACATCAGGAGAATTTGGTGTGTGGCAAGACAAGGTTCCAGTTTTTTGATATTTTGACATGTCAAAATGGTGATATGGGTCTAATGGGACAATTCTTTGGTTTTGAGGTTGTTGTTTTTTTTTACTGATGATGATTGAATGGCTGCAGCACAGCTAAGTTTTAAAGATTGGTCCTTGAAAATGGAAAATGTGCAACAATTCCAATTGAGGGTGGTATTGTGTCCCCAGAAAATTCCTGTAAGTGTATATGGATGTAACAATATTTCCTACTAACAAATACAGTCTTTGGTCGACATTTCACCAACATTTGAGGCTCTAACATCAGTAGAATTTGATGTGTGGCAAATATGACAAGAAAAGGTTCCAGTTTTTAGTCTAAATGTTGATGTGGATTCATTGTAGGAAACAAAAACTGGTGTTCATAGGGGTCTATATGTTGGTATTATATGTGCAAAGTGAGCCACTGCTTCCACGTTGTTGAAAAGTTGAACTTTACAACACACGAGGCTCATTTTGCCAAATGTTCCCGTACAGATACTGGAAATGAACAATGAACAATTCAACACAAATTCCGATTCTGTCTGTGTCCTCACCATATTTTAAGGTCTCAGATAAGAAAATCTGAGATGGTGAGGCAACACTGCTATCTGAAATGACACTAACTGACCCATATTCCTCTGCTGGAAAGCACTATCGCTTAATGTCTGTTATTTGAAAAGTGTTGTATAAAGAGCAGTGATTTGATTTTCTCTTATGTTTGCAGAAAAAGGTTTGAAAAAATATAACTTTTGAGTTGACTTACAGTGCGTGGCCTTTTCTTCATTTATTCATTTTCATTGCATTTGGCACTTTCTGTCGCACTAATTCTGTTTTATGTTTTATTAATGAGAGTCAAATGCCAAAATAAATTCCATTCAAACTTTTCCACTTTGCAAACCAAACTAATGCAGGATGTCTGGGAACATCTCATTGGAAAACACGTCTGCATACTTTACCTGCAAAAACACGTGGAAAAGGTGATAAAGCGGTAAAGCATTAAAATATGAGTTTTATACTTATTTGTCAGATTTCTTAAATAGAAGAGAGCCGGTTTGTTCTGCTGGAGTTTAGATTTCAGTTTCACAGACGGTGACTGTGATAAATCTGATGGATTACATGAAGGACTTGATCCAAGTGAAGCATTTCCAGCACAGATTGGACTCAGAGCGTCCAAGAAATGTCAAAGGAACAAAGGAATTTAACTATATCACTTCCTCGGTGCATCTTTTAGGATATTTTCTCACGGATTTCCAGCCGCTGATGTCTTATCCTAAAACCTGCTTCCTTTAATCTGCCCTGAGTCTGGATTTCAGATGTTTCAGCTCATGACTGGACGATGAGCTCATTTCTGCTCTTTTTTGTTTTGTTTCCAGTGAAGAACGAGCTGCTGAGACGAGTTTTCATTTCCAGTTATTCTCATTAATATTTACAGAACTGTAGAGTCGAGTTTTATGTCTAATTTCTCAGTGAAATATTATAAAACTGGAAAAAATACAGTGATGAATGTCAGCCTTTTGCTGCTCAAAACTGTAGATATTTCAACATATTTTCTGGGTGATTTAAAAAAAAAAAAAAGCCCACAAAACCTGTCAACAGTATTCATTCATTTAGTCGACTTGGCATTAAAAATGTACCACATACAGTGTCAGAAATACTTTATGGGTCTAAATTATTAAGTATTACGCAGACAGCTGCCAGAATTCTTAAAGATTTGATTATTAGAAGCTCTGGATCCATTTTGACTCGATAAAAGACACAAACCTTGCAGTTCTAATTTATAAATGTCCTGCTGCAGTCGTCCTTTTCCAAAACAGAGTGAAAGTTTGGACGAAATATGGATGATTTTTCAGCCACAACATTAAAACCACTGAGAGCTGAATTGAATGTCATTGATCATCTGGTTATAATGCAAAGTTCTGCTGGAAAACCTTGAATTCTGATGTTCATATGGAAGCTACTTTGATATTTTTTGATAATGCATCCTGCTAAACCATCAAAACGGCAAAAAATGGCTCGAGGAACACAACAAAGAGCTCAAACTGTGTTTAAATCAGCTCATTTGCAAATATTGCACTTTTTCTGCCAGACATGAAGGAGGTGAGAGCAGATCTTTTATTTCCTGCATTACACAGCACTCATACTGTCATTTCGTCCATGTCAGTGTGTTTTCTACTCTGTTATGGAAACCATCTGCCACCCAAAAAGAGAAGGAACATCAGGAACCTTTTCAGTACCCAGAACATAAGTAACAGCTTGTAAACTTAGCAGCCAGTAGCCATTTCACATGAAAACCTGGAAGCTACTGAACGTCATCAGCTTTTCTACTGTGGAAAATAACATCAAATCATTGATTTCTGTCACTTGTAGTCGAGCAACAGGAAATGAGCGGGTTCAAATGCCTCAACAAATACTGTATCTCTATGTGATCATTATTTACCAGTTTAGGCAAATATCCTAATCTTACTTTATGGTATCATATTTAACTGAACTTTAATAACTGTAAAAAAAATAAAAATAAAATAAAAAATCTGGAAAAGTACATTGAAAATTTGGCAGCAAGGGTACCAAAAAAATTAAATGTAAAAATGATGAAGTACTGTAACGTTAAAAAAGGTCAAGATAATGGCAAAGAAATTTAACCAATGACATTTTTGTTGATTTAAATACCATAATACTTTCTGTGATTTTTCTAGTAATTATTTTTATTAAGTATTTTAACAAAACAGAGAAAAATCTGTCAACTAACACTATTTTTCAATCCCTACTATACAGAACAACAAATTACTGTAAAATGACAATATTTTTTGCTGATCTAAATATGTCACATATTATAAAAGAACACATTACTATTCAAAGTAATTACTATTACTATTTGTTTACTCAATGTTATCTGTAATTTAATAAAACAGGGAAACAAACAGCTAAAAAAAATTATTTACCATTTTTCAGTCGTTAGTATACAGAATTTTTCTTTCAGATAATGGTAAATATCTGTGAAAAAAATATATTTTTGCTGATTTAAATAGAGTAGAAATAGTGTAACTCTACAGTCAAACTATGTAAAAGAGTAAATTAATGTTTATAAAACTACAGATTTATGATGTGAGCGTTATTACCTTCGCCAAGGAGGCGGAGGTTATGCTTTTGCCGGCGTTTGTTTGTTTGTTTGTTAGCAAGATAACTTGAAAAGTTATGAACAGATTTTAACGAAATTTTCAGGAAATGTTGATAATGGGACAAGGCCAACTTTTGAGCTGAGAAGGTAACAGCTGCTTGGTGGAGGTCTGTGCTCTCCGAGTTCTTTTCTAGTTATTATCTGTAATTTAACAAAGTGGGAAAAATGTGTAAAATAACAGCAAATTGTTAAAAAGAGTTAACAAATATCCTTTTTTTTACAGTCTACATTTTACTTAATGCTGATATACTATAAAACCTGAAAATCCTGCACCTGCAGAGACGTTTGCTGCTGTGATCATTAAAATCAGCTGATAAGAGAGCAAAGAAAAACCCACAATGATAAAACTTTGGTTCTGACTAGTAGCAGGTCTGAATTTGACATAAGGAGCCAGTTAGTAACTTGTGGTAAATCTGAAGGTTCTGACCTCCTGATCAGGATCCAGGTTCAGGTTAAGTTCAGCTTAACAGACTGTTGGATCTTCGGTTCTGAACCTGGTTCTGTTTTGCACTGAGGGAGCTGCTTCGTCTCACATACTGATGGTTTTCTGTAAACAACTACACAATAATCATGCACAAGCTGGTGATTACTGTTTGCAATTTAATCATTTCACATTAGAAGCTTCATGCACTTAAGCAGTTATTGATGCACTATACATTTTTTTTAACTATGTGTTCTATTTATTATAGGCTTTTAGGTTATTTAATTATTTATCATCATCATCATCATCATCATCACTATCTATCTTAGCTATTTTACTGAATAATGTTATTTATTCTGCATACTACTGGACCTGGGTTACAAACTTCATTCTTCCATGTTTCTAACATGTTTGAATGACAATAAACTGAACTGTCCCTAAATTTTGTAAATGCTCAGATTTCTCAGACATTAGCAGCAAAAGGCCAAATTTTCCAACATTGGCAGCACTCAGGTTGCTGACAGGAGTAAACATAAAATGGGAAAATATGTTAAATCATAAGTTGCATTTCAGTATGAATATGTCACCAGTAATGAATTATTCTGCATGCAGAAAAAGCAGCAGCAAAACAAGGAATAATACAAAAAAGGACACAAGATAATATACTTAAACTGCTGTACTGAATTTGAAAATGTTGATGCTGGTTATGAATAATTTTGGATGTGTTATTTTTGGTAAAAATGTGAAAAAAATATAAAAGTAGTTAAAACTTCAGACGATGTTTTAACATCTTTTGTCTTTGTTTATGTCATTTTTAGCAAGAAAAAAAGTTATTGATTGAATGAAAACTGTCTATAAATCAAAATTGTGCATGAGTATGAATATATTAGGATTATATTTGGCTATTTGATAGCCAGATATAATCCTAATATATTCATGCTCATATTCATGCATCAGTTATATAAAATTTTCAGCCTCCATTTCCATTTGCACCAAGTGTTGAAGCTAATGCACTAATAGCTGAACTGTTACTCTTGTGCTGGAGTTTCTTTCTTTTTTTTTTTTAAAGATATATTTTTGGCCTTTTTATGTCTTTATTATTAGAGAGGAGTTAGACACGGGAGAGAGTGGGGAAGGATATGAGGTAAATGGCCAAGGTCGGAATTGATCCCGACACAGCCGCTACGCCTCTGCACGTAGGTCACGCAACATAACCGCTAGGCTATCCGGGCACCCATGCTGGTGTTGCTATCATGCCAGATAAACTGCCGTGCTGTATTTATTATGGGAACTTCATGCAGTTCTTTCACATACAAAAGTTCATTTTTACCCTTTTTTCTTGTGCTAAATATATATTTTTTAAAACAACCACTCACCTCCTGCCTTCTGAGTCTATTTCCATCTTTAAATCTCAGTTTATGAGCAACTTTATCAGCCAAACTTTTTATTAATGTCGATTTTTTTGGTGTTGGAGAAGAGTGATTAAAATTGAATTTATAATTAATACCTTTGGACGACTCTGCATTAGCTTTTCATGATTTCATGATAATTACAGTCATTATCTCATCCTGTTCTTGCAGTTTCACAAACATTTCCAGCAGACACCTCAAAGGGTTCAGTGTTTATTGGAAGTGTGGGAGCTTGTTAGAAAGCGATGCACCTGCAAACACAGTGATTTTATTTTTGTACATGTAATCCTCTGTGGTGCCGCATATTTTAGGTCCTTAACGTTTGCTACAATTCTGCAAGTCGCTTTAGCTGCTTCAGGTTTTCATGCTGCATCTGTATGTCTGAGCTTAATTTTTTCTTATAATATTTGTAGCCAGAGATCCACTCAGTGTTTCAGATGACATTCAAATGAACAACCTGCAAAAAAACATCATGCAAATGTGAAGGTGAGTCCATTATCATGAAGAATCTGCTGTCTGTAGAGCTGCTGGATGATGCTGACATCTAGTGGTCAACAGTGCATCAGCAACACGTCATCACCACTGCAGGAAAACAATTAAAACTCAATAAATGTGGATAAAATGAACACCTGGGATGCAACATAACACTGGAGCAGAGTCTGATTTGGCTGCTCAGTTTCTTTCAAAAGCAGCTTCATTAAAGGTCACCTCTTCAAACATTCAGCAACCTGCGTTTATGTGAGTTTTGCATTATTTAGGGGTCATTTCAGTTGTTCCGGCTCCACAAGAACACAGACGATTACTTATTTAACACTTGTTTTGCATTTTAATGGCTAAATTAAGTGAGCATTTTCAATTATTTTTATATCCAAATAAAACTCAGTGAAATGGTCATCCAAAAGACTGATTAAATCTCGGACTTTACGAGTTAAAGTGCTCTAATGAAGCTTTGTTGGCCTTTGGCACGAACAGTAATCTGATTAAATGAGTAAAAAATGCAACAGAGACTCAGAAGACTTTGATTTTGTGCATTTCTGCTATTAAATTTAAGGTTTTGTTTATGTTTCATTGCTATAGAATCCATTAAAATCAGTCACACATGCACACAGTTGTCACAATAATTTAAAATACTGGAGATGTTTAGTGACTGATTTTACAGTTTTTATTTAATCTAAAACAGATGTTAGATATTTTGCATCATGGTAAATATATATTTTATGATTTATATGAACTCAAACCTGCAGACGTCAAAGGAAACATTCATTCTTGGTTCATTTTTTCTCCTTGTCACGTGTTAATAATTTGGAAGCTGCTTGTTCCTGTGATTCGCTGTTTCATCCTGACATTTGAGGCGTTTTCGTGTCACATCAAACCCGCAAAAGTGACAGAAACCATTTTCAGTTCGTTGCTTGGGAGAGTAGGATGGTGAAATGGAAATAATTATTCTAAAAAGCATCTTTCAACTTTCCGGGATGTCTTTCTTGATAATTTCTCTGATGGTTCACAAAGCAATCGTCAGTCAAAAGTGATGAAAAATTCCAGATGTCATCCAGAGCTGCAGCTTTAAGAAATACTAAATGCTTTTTCTGACAAACGGTTGCATGTGTGAAGAAAATCAGTGGCAACTCTGCTATAATTACAGTATTTTACACTAACAATGGATTAAAACAAGGTTGCCCACAAATAATTATCACCCGGTTTTATAGCTCTTTTTCAGCTCATTCTTGTGTTTTTATAGCCGTGGCTCAGTCTAATCCTCTAATAAACTCAGCCAGCAGTTGGCTGCTTTAAGCGAACAAACCAGGACAACTGTGCACTATGAGCACAGAGCCAAAAAAAGTTTGCAGCTACCTGGAGAGTTTTTTTAGTTAGAGACCAAACAAACTGTGAATATTTGTCCATGCTAACGTTGCTAATGCCACGAATATACTCAGTTACAACTAGAAACCCTGATGAATCAAACCTACAGCCAACAACTTCTACAAACTGAGAGAAGACAAACAGGAAGTTGGAAGAAAGACGCGTCTGGCTGCAGGAAACTGAGCTTTGCTGCACTCGTGTTCAGCGCCATCTTGGCTCTTTACACAGCCGAGAGGAGCCCATCGCTGCTGAGATCTGTCAGCCAGTTGACCAATCACCTCTGTGGTTTGGCTCACAGACTTCAACAATATAAAGTAAACAACAGACTGAGTTGCTTACATGAATATTACTGTTGAGTTTTTATTGAATTTAGAGCTGCCAGGATTAGTCAGGATCACAGATGACGCTAAAAATGTATCAACATCAGTGGTCCTAATCAATGCTGTTTGGTTTTGCTTCATTTTAATTTAACAAATGTGTTTTTCTGCAGCACAACTGTGTAATTCTTGCATCATTTTTGGCTCCAGTCATTGGTTAGCTGCAGCCAACGTTACAGTTGTAGACAATATAGATAAAACAAAGTTTGACTGTTCATCTGATTGACTTCACACTTGTTGAGACCAGAGGAAGTGCAGAATTGAGTATGAAGCTATTTGGAACAGAGGTTCTTGAGAAACATAGATACATCATTGACGTCAAGGCTTTGATTCCCTCAGAGAACAAGCTGCAGCTACAAAAACTCGTGTACAATCATCTAAAATGTGGAAGATTATCTTAACAGCTGCCACAATTTGTTGCTAGAACCGATTAAGTTGCTGCTGAAGATGCAGTTTTTTTTTTTTTACAACTTTAATTCATCATATCAAATGTTTTCCTTTGTGTTATGACTTCAGTGGTTTTTGGCTCCAGTCATTGGTCAGCTGCAGTTTTAGACAACGGAGGCTGCAGCAAAGTCCAACCCAGTTTGGTGTAAATGTTACTGGTTCTTCAAAAGTGTGGAAGATCTTCTAATGATCACAGGACAAAACAAGGTGGTTCGTAAACTGTGCAGAGTTTCGGTGGCAAAGCAAAGGAGACAACACATACAGTAAGAGGCACTTTCCATCTGTTAGCTTCTCTCCTGCTCTCTGTGCTCACATAAACTGCATTTTAATACAGCTGAGCTCACAATAAAGCTGTTCTCATTTACAAATTTTCTGTTTCTGTTGTCAGACAGCAGAAAAAGTATGAAATAGGGACTGAAATGCAGCTCAGTCAGACTACAGGTTAAAATATTGATTAGCTACAACTTTATCTGACAAACTCACCAAACACAGGAGTTAAAGACGAGGACTGTGCTGTGAATTAAGCATGTTTTCATGAATTTAAAGCCAATCTTAAGGTCAGAAAACATTTAAACAATAAGAAGAAAAGGAGATTTGTAGCTGTTCTGTGCTGTAAAATATCTACCGTCTGTCACTTTGTTGAATATACAGACCAAATCTTTTCTCTTTGTTAATGGGTTTAATAGAATTTTGGATTCCTTTTGGAGTTACACTGCTCACTTCCCTGTTTTTATTTATGTTTATCATGTTGGAGTTTCCTGTTAAATCTACAATTTTGCACTTTAATATATAAACTTTTGTTTACATTTAGTTCTGTGCTGCATTATACAGTGACATACAGTTTGTAACAATAAGATGAACTTAAAAGATGTTTATTTTTCTTTTGTGGAGTAAAATTAAGCATTTAAAACAATAAATTAATTGGCAAAAATAGTCACAAAATTCACATTCACATTGAAATTACAGAAAAATAATAATTAGTGGAAGCCCTAACTTAATTATTAATGGCGCTACACCTGTTCCTCGGCTCCATGTAGAAAATAACTTTGCTTTAAAACATTCACTAATATTCGATACTAATGACTAAATAGATGCATGGGGTGTCCACATGTCTCTGGTGCTTTATTTTGAAATGCACCAACAGGCTGTTTGGCAGGTAACAGGCAACACGAACAAACAAGAATCAGGACAACAAGAATCAAACATGTGCGAGGGAGTGGAATGAACTGACATGAACAAAGGTGAGATGGTGAACAGGGAGCTGATGACAGTTTGGCAGCAGGTGAGGAGGGTTTGGTGGACGGACGAGTTGGCAAAGACTGAAAGACGAAGACCTCCAGAGGACTAACAGAGGAAACATAAGGACAAAGACAGGACATGAAGCAGAACTGTGACATTTTACTGCTGCCATGAAACAAAGCTTGACACATCAAGCAGGAATGAGCTCAGTGTACTGCACCAAGTGGAAGAAAAACTCAACTCTAAGTATTAGTAACAAATCAGACCCAGTAGCCAGTGAGTCTCTGTTAGCTTAAGATTTTACAAAAAGTTCTTCCCAGCAGGTTTGTGATTCAGTTTTAACAGGAAACTTATTACTACTGTTAGTGGTGATTTCAGATCCTTTAATAATAATAATAATAATTTACACTCCTTCTCTGCATTTGACCCATCCTATTCAAAGTTAACCTTAACTATACATACTAGGAGCAGTGGGCTACCGTGGTGCAGCGCCCGGGGAGCAGTCAGGGGTTAAGGGCCTTGCTCAAGGGCCCAGCATAAGAGGGGGCATAAATAATTTGCATTAGTCCCCAAATATTGTTCTTCGGAGCTGGTTGAGACCAAGTCAGAGTTAAAAGGTGGCTATAAACCAATAATCCTGAGTTCACAAAAAGCGTACTATTATTATTTCTATGTTTATACTTTTTTATGGTAAATACCAGCAATTTTTGCACCTTATTTCTTCTACCAGTACAATTTGCATGTTAATTTGCACATCAGAAAAGTCAAAAACCACCTGAAGCAAGCAGCACATCGAGTTTTGTAGCAGCTAGCAAACACCACTGACAAGTTTGAGTAACTTTTTAAAGTTTTAATCTAATGTTCAAAGACATTTAGGGATATTTATCTTTAAAAAAAAAAAAAGCTTCTACAAGGTTAAAGACAAAAGCTGCAACATTCAGTGGACGTTTGAAGGATGCTGACTATTTTATACGATAACAAAGAAAGAACATTCTCACAATAATATCTAAATAATGTTTTCCAGATGTTATCAAAGCCTCTGAGGATTTGAACGTTCCTGTAATATGATATAATGGTGGAACACTCTACCTTTATTATTATAACAAAGGATGTTCTTCTAGAAAACATTACTTCAATGTTTCATGATGTTGCACGGCAACAAAAGAAAGACATCTTTCAGAACTTTGCAGAACATTATTAGAACAACTACTTTCTAGTGTTCCAATAGCGTTTCTCGAAGTTTTGCTTTAAAACATGCATATAAATACATTAAATGCCTAAATAAGTTTCCTAACATGCTAGCTATAGCACCTTTATATATATAATATATATATGAAATGTGTGTTTTCAGTCTTCTTCTCGGTTTATCTGTCTCCTACTGACAATAAAACTGGATTTAGCGGAAACCAGAATATTATTTGATTATAACATCAGGCTGAGGTGTTTAAATGGTCATTTCTGGTTTGTTTTTAGCCTGAATAATTGGTGTTCAAGCAGACGTGTCCTTTGGCTCCGTGCTGAGAATAACCTTGCTGCTGGCCGCGCTCCAATTAAGCTGTTTACATGAACCTTCGACACCCTGAAACCGAGTCTCTCAGCATCCATTAATAAACCAGATTATTCTTGTGCCACCTGAGGAGTGCGGCTGCCCACGAACGCAACATTTCAGCAGGAAAAAGCAGGAAAAAACTCTGCAGAAGTTTTGTGATTTTAAAGAAATGATCCTGTTTGACATGCAAAGACTTTCTGCACACATCAGGAAATACATCTGAGCTGTTTCTGTCATAAACCAGATTAAAAAAGGTGTTTAAAGACTAAAACTAGTCGGCACGCTGTCAAAATTTAACCTCTGTGCATTTATATTTCTAACTTCTAAGTGCAATTCTATGGGTAAAATCAGGGCCGGCCCTACCCAATGTGGCACCCTATATGAGATTTTATATGGCCCCCCCTCCATCGGCGATTTACATACACTTACAAAAGAAATCGTTGTTTTGTAGTAATATTAATTGGGCATTGCTTTACATTTGAATCAATGTGAGCTTTTCCATTTTAAGAGTAAATAGTAATAACTAGTTTTAATATAATTATACTGAAGGTGAAATTTTTCCTGATTTTGTGGCGCCCCCTGGAGGCCACGCCGCCCTTAGCATTTGCTTATATTGCCTAATGGGCGAGCCGACAGGGAAAACAATGTCCTTCTTTCTACTGAGCAGTTTCTTTCCAAACAAAATGCTCAGTTAGTCTTCAGTATATGGTTAGTTAGGGTTCGCTAGTTATGGTGCTTCCTATTCTTATTCCTATTTTGTTAATGCACACATTTACAAAAACCATGATAGTGCTGAAGTCAGTAGTTACATGTCGCAACTAGAAAAGCACTCGGAGAGCGCAGACCTCAGCCAAGCAGCTCACTTCCACCCATATTGTGATTTCCACCCTATGATAGTCCTCCATTCAATTTCATTAAAATCCGTTGATAACTTTTCAAGTTATCTTGCTAACAGACAGACAAACATATAAACAAACAAACAAACAAACAAACAGATAAACGCCGGCAAAAACATTTGCCTATATTGCCTAATGGGCCAGCAGGCTCTGGGTTTAGGCTACAAAGCCATGTGGTTAGGTTTGGGAAATATCACACTTTGTTAGACACTTTTACATGTTAGAAGCTTCGTTAAGGTTAATGCACCAAAATGACTTTGGTAGGGTTTGCAAAAATATCATGGTTTGGGTTCAAATTTGACCTTTGACCTTTCACAACATGTTGCAAGCTTCTCCTCCAATTTCTGGTTTACCTTGGCGACAAACTCTGCCCCGTCTAATATATGATCGGTTGGCTGAAAACCAGTGAGAATAAAGAAATGAAATGAATGGCAAAAAGATGATAATTAGAATAGTTTTAGTTTGGTTTGTAATAGGCTTCAAATAAGCCCTTTGGGTTTTTCGCCTCTCCCTGCACTACATATATATTATATTTTATCTTTGTCTTTTGTGTACTTTTAAATTGTGCAAAATAAATAAAATTCAAAAAATTCAACATATTTGTGATACGTTAGAAACAAATGAAATCCCACAGAAAACACGTTTCTCTCAAAATGTGATGGAGAATGCAGTTTAGTTTTCCAGTTGTCCTTTACAACACCTGCCATCAGCTCTCCATGAAAAGGCTAAATCTATCAAATTCTAAAGTAAATAAAAGTTCATTCACATCACTCCTCACTCATTACATTATGATTGCCTATGTGACTTTTGAACACAGCTGGTTTTTCCTCCCTTTGGGGTTTAGAAACGCTTCCCGCTGTCAAGGCTCCGGCCCCAAACCGAAGCTGTAAGTATTGATGCAAAAAAAGAAAACTGCGACCTCTGTCAAAAGGAAAGGTCAGAATCCCAAATGCTCTTTCCCAAAAGGCGTCCTGTCAGCTGCTATCACAAACAGCATTAACCCAGCTTGGTGGCACTCCTGTGGAAATCCCACCAGCAATTTTCACCATCTAAATGAACTGTCATTCTCTTGTCATAGTTAACTCTAACTGATTCTCAGCCACTAATCTCCTAAGCAGATATTCCAAAAAGGACACAGAGATAAAAAAAAAAAAAAAAAAAAGAAGGAAAGAAATCTCGAGGAATGATTTCATAACAAACTCACATTTAGGTCATTTGACAGTCATTGTAGTTGATTTCTTAAGGTTTAAGGCTCATGGCAGTAATATTATTCATCATTCTGCGCAGTGTTTAATGGACATTTTGACATAATCTGCATTAACTACGGATTTTAAATGCACGCCACAGTTAAGTGGTGGACAGTGACGGCCATATTCCTTCGGTATTCAACTGTCATTCAACTTTAATGCACTGGTCTACTCTACTGTGTTGCTTGTTACTAACTTGCTGAACAGTTTAAAATGTCCAATTACACAGTTGGATGACCATTATGACTACATAAGCGAGCGACATGACTGAGCCATTGAAATTGGTTTTGCTGTGTGAAATAATCTTAAATTCAAATAGCATTATGCAAATGATGATGAATATTAAGACAAAGAAAGTGATGCCGATTTGCTTGTAGCTCTACCACATATGAGCTCTTAGCTAAAAAACAGAATATATTAGCTGTAAAACGTGTGAAATGAAACTCCTCTGGGAAAGTAGGATATTTAGACCGCAGCTGGAAACAAAAACTTTTTTCGCTTTTTTCTTTTTCTTTTTCTTTTCATTTCGGCTGTCACAATCATTCAAGTTCTTTGTCAAAGCTCATTTTCATCGCCACATCTTGTCAGGAGTCTATTCATCACAGTCCACATCTGTGCCACGTGTGATTGATGCATGTGCTTGATGGCAGCCAACTGCAAAACACCTACATCAAAAGTGAGGGTGTTCTTCACACATCGCCTTTACTTTTTTTTTTTGTCCTGTCGGCGTTTTCGCTTGCACAAGCAGTCTCTGCCGTTCTCACATGCCTGCATCAGTCATATCACCGCAGTCTCTCCCGGGTGATGGCTCTGTAAATAATATCCGTTTCATTCTGGGCAAGTTCTTTGAAGCTCAAAGGACTTTAGGTAGGTGGAAGGAGGTCATTCTGTCTCAGTCCTCCCGACAACTGTAAAGCGCAACTAAATATATATTGAAAGCTTAAATCTTGTGGTCCATCCTGTGCTGGTATCTGGAGATGGCGACGCCTGGTGCAGGTGCTGATAAGAAGCTGTTACGGGTGCAATAAGTTAGGTTTTTGCCACTTCACAGAACAAAATGATCTTAAAACATCCCCTGTGGCTTGATTGGGGTGTTGATCAATACCAGTGACACAATGATTGCTCTGCTGGGTTGCTGAGTGCTCTGGGTTTTCAAAAGTCACTTTTCCAACCAGTTCTTAGTTTAGAGCTCTCTTCCCAACCTGTTTCGGAAGAAAACTGTCATTTTCAGCGAAACTTGCACTGGTGGGCAACGCTACAGGCAATGCTCGTTTAATTTGTGCTCTAATTACCTCATTTACATCGTCTCGTTTAGGAAAATGTACCTTTTGTTTGTGTCAATTATGGTAAACTGTGCCAGACACCTGTTAATATGCACTGTCATTGATAGGGGTTGATAATCTATGATCACTTATTACCCTTTTAATTACAGCCTATTTCATTTTTTTGATTCATCGTGCTTTACGTGCCCCCTGTGTCAAGGATAGCTGGATTTATTTGTGCACTCTTTGTGTCTTACTGCAGCTTGTTTTCAACGGACTCCTCTCACCTATCCTTTTGTCAAATGACATTGGAGCGCAGACAAGTTCCATTGGTGAGTGATACAAGTGTTCGTTAATTAAGGATCTTGTTAATAACATTTGATAAGTCCCCCTCTCTCCTCGGAGGATATCAAGAAACTCATTAAATCCCAAGTTAGACTGAAGTCCCCAACAGTCACTGTCACATTACCAGAGTCTGACAGATCTAAAGGCTGTTTGTATGTCTGGGGAGTGGCAAAATGAGGCAGCACAGACATGACACGCGGAGTTGTGTGGTGGTGGTGATTAGTCTCTACAGTGCGGGATTTAATAGTGTGGCTACAGACCCGTTCGAAGCATGGGGCACTCACCCTCCTTGACCTTCTCCAACAGAGGCGCTTGACTAAAACAAATGATGAGCATCTGCTTTAGAGGCGGTCGAGGTGGCGGAGAGACACAAACTCATCAGGCATCCTGGATCCGCGGTGTATTTTACCCCAGCGTACAATACCCTCTAGAACCCTCAGCGCCCGTCCTCCTGATCCAATAGATAGTAAAACAAAACTTGCCACAAGAATATTGACCTTGATCAGATAATTCTCTGGCTACTGTGGAAATGTTTTGCGGCACAATAAAGTGGAGCAAGGTCAAAACCTAACCATATTCATCTGCACTGTCTATAAAATCTATTTTTTTTAATGAAATGAATAAACAAACCTTTAATTAGAGAACAGCATGTGAGTACAGGAGGTTGACCTCCATAATATTTCCTTTATCTTTCCTCATAATCCCAGGTGTGTGTATGTGTGTGTATGTGTGTGTCATTTCTGTATTTTGCAACAAGGCATGTATTTTTACAGTAACAAGCTTAAACATTACGATGCCATAATAAAACTAAAGGCCTAAATATTGAACATTTCTGTGAGTTCCTCCTGTAACACGAGCTGCTATAGAGACAAAAGGCACTGTTAACGTATTTACCAGAGAGATCTGCAGATTATTCAGCCCTCACAGACTGCACACAGTGAGAGAGTGCTGTAAATATTTCTGAGTGTCAGAAATAGGAATGGGATTTCTTGGTCATATTGGTCAATAGACATATTATCTTTGCAGAGAAAATGGATGACTGCCAGTTTCATCACCAAACATCTGCTGTTTCTCTCCGTACATCCCAGACTGTGTTTACAAAAACTGTCCATCTCATGCAGTGTTCAGTGTTTCATCTAATGCAGTTAGTGAAGTGAAATAACCTTCCCTGTGCAGGTGGCAGTATATTGAAATAAGTGTGATGGGTATGCTTGTTTCAATCTAATGTCTGTGAAACTGACTTTTTAGAGTAACAATCCTATTTAAATCTGGTGTTTGTCACCTTGCTCCATAAGTAGACGTTACTATTTGTAACAATGAAGTATGTATTTATTTAAAGCTCATGTAACAGTGTTATTAGCCTTTAAAAATAGTATAGATATTTAGCTTATAAGGAAAAAATGAACAATATTCTCTGCATTTTCTGACTGACAATTTTTCACACTTGGCAGGACTAGGGATGGGTACCGAATTCGGTACTTTTATTGGTACCGACCGAATTCCTCCCGAAGTACCGAGTATTGATTCATAGGTTGCAGTTTCATTTAGCAGACGCTTTTATCCAAAGCGACGTACATAGGCAGGTAGGCGGGGCAGCATTAAGGACCTTGCCTAAGGGTCCTCATGGATACCTGCGCCCTGACCGGGATTTGAACCACTGATCTCCCATGCCAAGGTCTGGGGTGTTAGTCCCTGAGCTATCCAGCTGCCATAAATATAATTCCAGGCCCTAGTGAGGATCGAACTCACGACCCCTGGTTTACAAGACCAGTGCTCTAACCACTGAGCTATAGAGCCTGATGCACATGAAGTCAATCGGTACCACATTTCGGTACCTGAACGCACCTTCACGGGCATCAGTTAGAGCGGGAGTCGCGGCGACGGCAGTGGACGCAGAAGAGCGTGATTACGTCAGTGGTTGCTTGATGATAACAGTGAGCAGCATGGCGGACCGAAAGCGCTCGCGGGTATGGCTCCATTTCTCTAAGTTAGATGTTGATTATGCACGCTGCAATATTTGTGATGCCAAGTGTAAG